>ML808216.1:116430-128226 GCA_009831015.1 Picea engelmannii | reverse complement strand
AGGAAACATCCATGACTATAAAAGATACATTAGACAGGCCATGCACAAAAATTAACAACAACAAACATGTCATAAACATATCACAAAGACAAATTATACACATTGCAATATAAATTATAGAAAAACCTAGAGAGAACTTATATTTTAAGGAAATAATCACCAACTGGTTGCAAACATCATATGTTTCTCCCAACCTTAAGCTATGTTGCACATAAGATCTCTTTAGCAGGCCACCCCTGAGATGAGGCTATAAATCCACAAGGACGGGTCCTAGGATGACTCTCGATTTCCCAAACCAGTTATAAATCCACTCTCACATTTTATCAAATGCACAACAATACCAATTTCATATCTCTCTTCCCATTCAACCTAACACTACTACATATGGTGTTAAGGTCCGATGGGGAGTTTGAATGGTATGGATAGAATCAACCATACCATCGGATATTACTAAGTAATTACCAAAATTTTGTTATTTGTTTTTCTTGGTGCCTTGACATTCATTGTATTTTCAATGGAGTCTAATCATCATCAATATTCCAACACCTATTCAATGGTTACTACAAGGTCCATGTGCTACCCCATCATCAAAAACAGATCGCAGAGGCATGCTTCTCAAACCATGAGCTATAACAACTCACTCAAGGACCTGTAAAGACATGTAAACTAATTATGATCAAAATATGTAACCGTTGTATGGATCAAGGATTTCCCCATAGAGATCATATAAATATATAGGAATTTTCAAAATGTTTTACATTTTGGCATTTTTTGTCGAAATTCGGTGATATAAAGGTTGTAAGTAGAGTGATAGGAAAGGAGAGGCTTGTCAAATCATAGATAGTAGGAGGAATATTTAGAGAGAAGAAAGGTGTGGGATCTATATTTCACTTTTCCAACCAGTTTTGTAAGAGAGACTATAACTGTGATGTATATCATGTAAATATCCTACTATTATGATGATTTTATGGAAGATAAATACTATTTTGACTCATACTTTTCTTGTATTTGATGTTTTTTGTGATCTTTAGTCTTTTTCTACAATCTTTAATATATCTTTAATGCATCTTTATAATAATTTATGAATCTACCTATAGGAAAATCGAAAGGTATGGATAAGAGGGGGAAATTGAAGGGGGGTTAGTTCTAAACTATGAAAGGGGAACTAGGGCATGAAGAAGAGGCAATAAGTCCATTTATTTCACTCAAAAATAGATCTATAAAAGAGGTTATGTTTGGTAAATAGTTGACAATGGAAGGGTTTATTAGAGTGGACAATGCCCTATTAATCGTTCCTTAGGATCTATATAGCCTTTAATTCTCAGGGATCAATAATTCCCTTCAAACAATGAGCATTGAAAAGGGTTATTGATGTGAATAAACCTATCATTATCCTCCTATAAGACACAATGTCAAATGGGGATAAAATAGTTAGGTATCTAAGAAGATTGCTTGGGGGTTGGAAGTTTAAATTCATTGATTCTAGAGGAAGGTATGTGGGTATCATTATAAAATTTGTACATATGTATATACCTTTGTTTTCACAATTGGAAACTTAAAACCCCTTTTTGTGGAAAATACCAAAATTTATTTTGTAGGACAAAGAGGGGAAATTTTGCCTTGTGCAAATTACATGATAGGATACACTAAAATGCACCCTTAGGTATGAAAACTCATTCAATTTGAGTGGTTCAAATTGTAAACGAGTTTCTAACTCATTTTACATAAGACTATATACTTTTTTTTTGTTTGCAGTCATAAAAGACTCTATTGTGCCAAAATAGGCAATAGATGCCTAGTAAAACCCTAGAAATGCACAACGTCTTTTTAAAAAGTAAGTCAAGGTTATATTATACTATATATTTAAGTTGTGCAAGTTTTGGGGGGTGTGAATTATCATATTATACATAATAATGTTGTTAATTTTGCAATTGCAATTTTAAAAATGGTTAGGAAAAGTTTACCTTGTAAATTGGAAGGTCAAAATTGTACCAGGTGACCAAAATAAAATGCACGCCCAAGCTTCCCTATACCAACTAAAATCATTTATAATTTGTACTATGGATACATCTATATTTTATATTTACTTAGGCCATCTAAAGAAAATATTTAGAACAACAAAGGTTGATTTCAGGCACCTAGATTTGGGAATTCATGTAAATCTCAAGTCAAAACTGCCTTAGAGTAAAATGCATGCCCTAGTCTCAATTTTGACCCAAATTGAGTGGTTCAACTTGAAAAAGTTGTAATTTGTGATTTTACACCTTGAAAACCTTATATTGGAAGTTCCAGACAAAAAAACTACTTGACTTGCATAACAGCTAAAAATTCCCCTATAAAACCGAAGGGCGAATTTGTTAAAGTTGGCTATAGGAAAGTGCATGCCCAAAGTTGGATAATCCTCTATAATTTAATATTTAAGTTGTAAATTGATTAATAAAATATTTTTAACATGTTTTTACAATTAGGAGTACATTTGCAATCCAATAAGGATGATTTCTATTCACAAAGATTCATAAACTTTTGATGAATTAGAGGATGGTGGGTTATGAGATAAATTAAAGTCGATGTATTCTAACCAACCAATTATACAAACAAAATGGAATAAATCTTAACTATAATATATGCAATAGAATAAATAGGTCAATATTACAGGAAATATGATAAGTTACATGGTTGTAGAAAAGTAGTACATCTTTCTATACCTTTCTTTGTGCAATTTAAAACTTAAAACCCTTTTCCCTACAAAAATACCAAAAATTGTCTTCTAGGACAAAGAGGGAAAACTTTGTGTTAGTGTTAATCTTTCCTTGGTGCAAATTCCATGCAATGATACACTAACATTCATGTACAGGTCTCAAAACTCATTCAAATTGAGTGGTTCAAATTGCAAATGATATTTTAAGTCATTTTACATAAGACTGTATATTTATTTTTTCATTTTTAGTCATAAAAGAATCTGTTGTGCAATAATAGGAAAGAGATGCCTAGTAAAACCCTAGAAATGCCCAACATGTTTGTAAAATGTAAGCGAAGGTTTTATTATACCTTAGATTTGATTTGTGAAAGTTTTAGAGGTTGTGGTTTATCATATTATACCTAGTCATATTGTTAAGTTTGCAATTGCAAGTTTAAAAATGGTTGTTGTGCAGAAGAAGCAAAGTTTTCCTTGTAATTTGGAAGGTCGCAACTATACCAGGTGGCCAAATTAAAATGCACGCCCAAGATTATTTGTAGCTCCATAAATTGTTTTATAAGTTTTAATATGGATTTATATATATGGATAATTTACACGTGTCATCTAAAGTGAAATTTAAGAACATTATAGGTTTGTTTCATGCACCTAGATTTGGGATTACATGTAAATCTAAAGTCAAAACAACATTAGTGTAAAAAGCATTCCCTAGTCTCAATGTTAACCCAAATTTAGTGGTTCAACTAGAATAAGTTTTAATTTGTCATTATACACCTACATATATCCTTATAGTGGAAGGTTCATACAAACACCTATCGGATGTGCATAAAAGCTAACAATTTCCTTGTAAAATCAAAGGGTGATTTTATTAAAGTTGGCTATAGGAAGGTGCACACCCAAAGTTGGATAAGCCTCCATAATTTATTTTTTAAGTTGTAACTTGATTATTACAATAGTTTTAAAATGTTTGTACAATTAGGAGTGCATTTACATTGCAAAAAGGACAATTTCTATGCACAATGATTCATGACCATTTGATGAAGTATAGAATGAATAGCTCAATATTATATGAAATATTACAAGCCATAGGATGATACAAAATTTGTAGAAAAGATACAGTGGTGAATTTTGTATGATGCGAAGATGTATATATAGTACAATGATTAATTCATTTCTTAATATGATATCTGCATTCCTTAAGAATAAAATGCATGCTAAAAAATGGAAATTATGTGTTTTCTGCTTGAAAATGGTGCATGTTGTAAAATACATGCCCTTGAGTGAAAAATTCAAGCCTTGTGTTAGTATTTTCTTGATAACTTCTTGAAAGCATAATGTTAGGTAAAATTCATACCGTCAGATGAATTATGCACATTATGCACACTTTCCTTATGAAATTTCATGAAAAGGGGGTGTTGAGGAAAATGCATACCCTATTAGGGAAATGCATGCCCTACTTCTTGTCATTGGTCTTTTCATTCTTTTCAATTTATTCCTTTTTGTTTTCAGTTGGGATCAAATGTCAGCCAATTGAATCTTAAGTTTTTGTACTTAATTATCAAGATATTGTTCCCTCAAATATTGTTTCTCCGATGTAGCAGAAAAAAATGGCACTGCCTCAATTATTATTGTACTCTATAATTTCTATTGCAAATCAACAATTTGGGATTTTAACTTTTGTATCTCCGCATCACATCCCAAATATTGTTCCTTTCGATTAAGTAGGAGTTTATTATTGAGCTCTTTAATCTTTTCATTGCTCTCATCTATTGTCATCTTCAATGATTCCACCATTGGTGATGGGGCATAGAGATCAGCCAGAACACTACTTAATGTGACAACTTCCTGAGACATATTCTCTTTTATTTATCTCCAATTTTCCAAGTCATTTGAAGGAATTTGTTTTGTTGGAATTCCTTGACTTGTATCTTTACCATTACCCATACCCTAAATTTTATCTTTATCTTGATCTTTTCCACTTTTTTACTCTAACTTTCTATTTCCTTTTCAAGTTTTGTAATCTTTTCTTTTGTTGCATTGCTAGTTGTTTTACCTTTTCCCTTAACCATACCATGTTTTTTACCTTTATCCTTATTGTTTCCACATTCTTTAATAAGAATTTTTATTTCCTTTTAAAGTTATCTAATATTCCCATTTCCACTGAGAACTGTAATATTTCTCTAATTCAACTTATTACCCTGGTTACTATTTTCTTTCTTCAAACTGGTCACTATGTTCTTATATTCTTCAATCTCTGAATTATGCTTCTCATGTAGCTCTATCAATTTTTTTCAAATTCAGTCTTAAAAATCATAATAAGTTCCTCTTTCTCCTTCAAACTATTTTTTAATTCATCCACCTCCAGATTAGTTGCAGTTTGCAATGGAGGTATACTCAAAATTGATGTTCTTCTTTTCAATTCTTCTTGAAGAATTAAAATAGTTCTTGCATATGTATCCAATGAAATTTCAAACATTTCCCTACCATTAACAATCTCCCTCTTGCATTCCTCTGTAATTTTGGATACCTCACTTCATAATCCAGCAATAACACAATCTTTTCGTTGTATTGTTTTTCTTGATTCTTACATTTGCTTCACAATTGTTGTTTGAAAATTTGCAATGTTCTTCAAGAATTTAATATTATACTTGTGCTTTAGTTTTCACTTTTCCTTATAGTTGTATATAAAGGAATAATCCTCCATTGCAACAAGTATGTAATGCATCATTCTATCAAATGCCTAGAAAACGAATTTGTTATAAAAATTTATGTTGGAATATTCATATTTGAACTTGGAGAGGTAGAATCAACACCCATAACAGGGACATTATACTCAAGTAATTCCATTTTAGGAGGAATTATACAAATTATAGTTCCTAAAGTAATGCAAATATCATCATTTCCTATTTCCATATAATGGTCCATACCTCCCTACTCCTAATATTCATTCATAAATTCATGTAGGTCTCTTAAAGTTCTGAAAACATTAACTTCATCTTTCGAAACTGCATCAGAACTGATTTTCACACCATCAAATTCACTCTATTCAGGTACTTCCTCAATGGGTTTTTTTTTTTTTTATCTCCTAATGTAGGTTTTAATAGGGCTTGTTTGGTCACTGAGTCGATATAAATCAATAATTTCATGCAGTGTGTCTGGGAAACTGAACTTGATCTTTTTTTTTTTTTACTTTCATCAGGGGAAGAATTCAATTTTCTATCCAATAGATGAGGGATATCTATGGCCCTTTATTCAACCCAATAAATGAGTATCCTCATGCAGTCATCGGAAATATCAATCCTTTGATGATTCATAATTTTCCTAAGGACAATTTGAATCAAAGACTTATATACTTCTTGGGGAACATCTAGCATTCTTAAACTGTTCCTGGGAACATAGACCTTTTTCCCACATATTTTATTGGCCATCTCAATATTTTCTAACTTGGGGTTCTTTTTGGAGTTAAATGTTTCTCCCCCTCTATGTGCAATTTATGTTTATGTTGCAAGAAAATCAACGTCTAGGTAAATGCTCTGGCCAAATAGTTTTAGTTCCATAGTTATTTCATCATAATTAGCTATGGGAATATCTATCTCATCATTTTATAAATGGAAGGGTCCAAACATAAATTCAAAAACATATTCTATTCTTAGGATATTATCATACATGTTAAACAATTCATTGTGTCTCTCCATGAATCAACACACTCCTATAATTTGTTGATATAAGTGAAATTTTCATCCTGGGAACCACTTGCTTCAACTGTTACGCTCGTGGTAGAGTATGCCCCTATTTCAATTGTGGCCATGGTTTTATGGGTTCATAGTTGAAATGGGTTTTTTAGGAATCCATGATAAAAGGAATGGACGCTAAGGAATGGAAGTCGTGGAATGCACGCTCATGCTGAGGAAAACCTTGGCAGGAAATCGACTTTTTTTAAATGATTCAAGGTTATATTGGTATATTTTTCTATAAATAAATTTTGTTTAGAAAAGTAAATTAATATGGTGTGGATTTCAACAAGACAAGTTTCAACTTGAGATGTGTATTTTTCCCTTACAGGGCATGCATTTTCCTCAATACCTTGTTTTCATGTAATTTCATAAGCTCAACATACAATTACCAACACAAGGCATGCATTTTTATTCCTAGGGTGTGCATTTGTCATTTGCCTTGATTTCATGCATTTTTCATTTTTAGGGCATGTATTTTTTCACCATGGGGTGTGCATAATTTATCTAAAGGAGTGGATGTTTCATAAGCCTATACATCCCTGATATTATCATACCAATTTCACCATTGGGCGTCCATTTCATATCCATGCTTCTATATAGCTCCAAATTTAGTTATAAGAGATTTGGGGTGAATATAATAACATTATAAATCTATCTATATCACCCTAAGTGTAGTTTCAAATGAAATAGGACTTCTTCCTTAAACCAAGATTGAAGACTTTTTATAAAATGGAGGGTAAAATTGTCTTTCTGTAAAATGCATTCCCATGACTCATTTGACCTCCAAATTGAGTGATTCAAATTGTGGATTTTGTATTTTATCATTTACAACATCTAATACATTTATTTTTTCATTTTCAAACCAAAAACCCTCTTATGTGCATAGAGGATAAAACATTCCTAGTAAATGCAAAAAAATGCTTAAATGAAAAAATGCATAACAAAGCATGAAAGCAGGGCATGATGAAAAATGCACACCCTTTCAAGAAAAATCCATGAATTTTATTGGTAATTTACATGTTACAAGTTACAGGATTGTGGATATGTTGTAAACCCTAAATAATGTATACTAGGGTGATATCTCAACGTTTTTCCATTTCCCCAATTTCAACAATATTGGATTTTGACCCAGTGTGAAAGGTTGGAGGATGCATGCCAACCATTTAAAAAAAATGTTTACAAATCTTAGAAGGATGTTCCCCAATTGTTTGACGAAATGGAAACCATAAAATTGTTTCCATTTCCTTTGATTCTTCTCACATGGGGTCATAACTCCTCTTCCTCTTTATTATGTGTATTATGTTTTTGGCCTATAGAAATACATTCACATGTGTGAAATTGGTAGAATATATCCTTATATTGATTCATTGGATTTTTTTGTAATAGTTAATTAAAATGCCATATAACATTACGCTGGAGGAAAATGATATGACACTTCAAAGGTTATTTGTGACATTGGAAGAAAATGGTGATAAAAAATGTTATTTCCCTTGTAATCAATGCACAGGCTTCAATAGAAAAAGAATTATAATAATAACAGCTAAAATTCATTATAAACAGTTTGGACAAGTAAAAGGGGGGTATGAATATGGTCCCTTGGTAAGTTAATAGTTATTATATGTTGTTGTATTGATTGTATTCATAGAACTTTCTATCCTTTCAATATTCATTACATACATTAATATCATTTGATTTATTGTAACTATAAAGAAAGGGCATCCTAAGTGTGATCTTGGGAATGTGCAAAGTAGTAGTAGAAATCTTATTGTATAGACTGAGGAAGATGGAGAAAATATTGGAGATCAAGTTAGTCATATGGATTAATATGACATTGATAATAGTATAGTTGAGAATGGAAGCATAAATAGATCGATCCATGACACATTTTCTCCAATGGATGACAATTTTGATGATATTTATGATATTCCTTAGATTGTGAAGTCACAACAACCCCTTTACAAAGGATTGAGGACAAATCTTCTCTCTGCTATATTGTTGTTGGTGAACTTGAAGATATTGAATGGTTTTTCAAACACTTGTCTCACACTCATCCTAAGGTATGTAATATAATTTGTCACATATACATAAAAGGTCTAGTTTTGTTTTGTTTTTCTATTCTTAGTGTTATTAATTAATTCATAAATTAATGATGCAATATTTAATCTCAATATTATTTACATTAAGTAGTTATATTTTGCATTGTAGATTGTTAGGTGAATTTCTCCTACCATCATCAAATACTTTACCTCGCACATAGCAAGAATTATCTTCCATTATGAAAGATATTGGAATGGAGTACCAAGCTATTGAAGCATGTACTAATGATAATATTATATATTATGGAAAATATTCATCGAAAACGAAATTTCACGATGTCAAATAAGTAGACATCGAACCAATAAAGTAACACAACACATGCCTCACGAGGTTCTTTTTCATATTCCCATAATTCCACGTTTATAATGACTATTCAGGTGCTAAAGTATAGCAAAATTTGTGGATTACCATGCACATAATAGAAGTGATGATGGTGTTCTTCATATGCCTATAGATGGTTCATCATTTAGGAACATCTAAGAAATATGGGCAATTTTTAAAGAATAACCTCATAGTATTAGGCTTTCATTTGTATTTGATGGTGTCAATCCATTTGGAGAGATCAGGTATATTTACTGAGTGTGGCCTGTTTTTTTTATAAACAATAATATTCCTCCTTTGATATCAATAAAGAGGGAGCACAAAATGTTGGCAATGATTGTTCTAGGTATTTGTTTATGATAATGTATTGAATGTAACATTTCATTTTTCTTGTTCGTTGCATAATTTATTATATATACATATAAACAAAGTAGAATGATGTCTATTTTCAATCAATTAGGTGAGTACCAAGTTAAATATATGAATGTATATATTGAGTCTCTTATCAACAAGATACTAAAGTTATGGTCTAGCATCACTATGTATGACATCTCTAGACCAATAGGGAAAAATAAATTTAAATTCCATGGAATACTTACATGGACAATTCAAGATGCGTCAAGGCTAATACATTTTTGTGGTATGTAATGTACTATTTCACTTTAATAGTATACAATGTTTTTAAAATATCATGCATGTTTTTTTAAAAATTCCTTGGTATATAATTGATATTCACATTAATCCATATGTTATAGGCCTTCAAACAAAAGGTAAATTTGCATGTCCAGTATGTGGTCCTATGATGAAATATCATCGTTCAAGAATTTTAGGAAATGTGTTTGATGAGTATAGGAACTTCCTCCCTAAGAACCATAGGTATCGAACTACAAAAAAACATATTTTCAATTTGAAAGAAGAACTCGAATAAAATCATGAAGAATGACACCTCACCTATGGAAGTTGGAATATAATAGAAACCATCAACATAAGAAATTAGTCTATGTATCATATATATTAATGTTTTAAAATTTTAATTGGTATTCAACTCTATTTATTGTATCTAAGAATTGTTGTTGTAATCTCATTTATTTTTCATAAATTTCATCAAGGAATTAATGGGCTTCCACAATGAATGAAAACATACCCTATATAGTTTAGAAGGTTTCCCTAATATGAGCACCTAAAAATAGATCATTTGTTTGATACAATGCATATCGGGAAGAATGTAACAAAAACATTATGGAGAATCTTAGAGGGAAGGAGTGACAAAGAAAAAAATGGCAAAATTGTAGTGACATTCAGGAAGCCAATCTTACCATGAAAATTGTGATTAATTCAAATAGTGACGATGGACACGAGATAGTCTTCCATGGCTATTTACATATCAATAAAGTATGTTGTAAAAGAGGTCATCGGGAAAATTAAATTTCCCATTGGATTTGCTTCAAACATAAATAATAACTTAATGAAGAAAGGTGAATTTGGTGGGGTAAAAAATCATTACTAGCGTGCCTTCATCAAGGTAATTATTTTTCTATATTCATATATCAGCGTACATCTTTGTGGTATTTTTTTGTTTAGTTTTTTTTTACAGTATGTTCTTGATATGGATTTATGAGCGTAATGAAATGAAAACATAGATATATAATATTAACACAGAGATACAATGCAAAATAATAGAGATACAATAAAACTTGAATTCTATTAAATGAGAAATATGTTGAAACTATAAAAATGCAGATTGAAACAAGCTTGCTAGAATGGTGGCAACTTATCTCTGAGAAGAGATGTGAAGGCTATGCTCATTTGCAAGAATATGAGTATAATAAGGATCCAAAATCCTTTTTACATCAAACATGAATTCCAAATCCCTATACATCCAAAAAACTAACCCTAGGAGATGAAGTGTCAAAAGTCATGTGGGCCCCATTGGGGTAAGTTGGTACATCAACTTTTCGGTGTCGTAACTTTTGGATACAATCTTTGTTTTAGGTGCACGATATCTCATTGGAAAGTTATATACAAGAAATACATATTATACCATCACACTCTAACTTTTTCTATAGTGTTATTTTGGTAGGACCAAAAAACGTTGTTTAGGGCCTCAAAACGACCTCGGAAGTTAAGGACCTGAAAAGCTAGAAAAAAACTACCAAGATAAAAAAATGTAACTACCAAGATGAAAGTTGTATGTGAGCTAGCTGGAAGAGGTGGGTGGCCACCGATATCCACCTGGATCAGTTCTACCTCTATCTCTTCCAGAAAACTTTGGCAACAACATTAAACAAGTCATATATGATCTTGGAAAATAGATTAATGATTTCTATGAAAATTATTCATTGCAAAACGTGTTCACATGTGTTTTACTTGCAATGTATATACTTAAACCTATGATTTTATTGCATCATGTGTAGGTGGTTTTCATATAAATAATTACATAAAGAATATATAAAGTATTGGAGGAGAGAAATTCCTTTCCTAATGTGTGAAATGAAAAAGTACCTACCTTCGACATTTTTCAATGCACAAGAACACTACCGCATACACCAATTTGACGAGATTGAAATATGTGGACCTATACACACAAGGTCAACGTGGATGGTGGAGAGGCATTTGAAATCATTGAAATCCTTTCTTAGACAAAGAGCACATCCTAAGGGTTATATGGCGGAGGGATATATGGTATATCAACCTTTGTGTATATTAGTTGGTATCCTCCCAAATTAGTAGCAAATATGAATGTGCCTCTTATTTGGGATGTTGTTAAGCCCTAATATTAGCTCATTACCCCTTAATTGGGGCATACTATATTAGTAATGTTATTTTATTTATGTCAGCTTTAGGCCATTAGTTGTAATTATACCTCCTAGTCTCCTATATATACCAATGAGACATTTTCATTTTGAATCATCTTGTACTTGAACATTTAAGTGGGGTAAAAGGAGGTTG
>ML808216.1:97353-116330 GCA_009831015.1 Picea engelmannii | reverse complement strand
GAGTGCGATGCACTACATTTATACATTGAAAACAATATTTATTGGATGAAGGTATGAATAGAATGATGTATACAATGTTATGGTAGTTTATCATGAGAAGGGGTTGCTGCATTAGTTAAAGAGGCTCATCGTAATCAAGATACCAATCATAAATAGGGGGAAATTGATTTAGCATATGATTTAAATGATAAACATGAAATTATATCCACTCACATTTTTTTTCTTATTTTCCATTATATTAATGTATGTGTTATGTTAATTTATTAAAATATTTACTAATTCTAAATAAGTTAATTAATTGACAATACATGTTTTACATGTTGGACATAATGCAGTTGAAACACCACAAGGCTATGTGGTGCAATGGCCGTAAATTTTGCATCAAAACGTTGGTTGACAAGAAAAAAACCTTTGATTTTGGAATGATTGTAGTATTTCAAGTCACTAATGCTTCCTCTAGAAGTGGCAAACATCCATAGCTATCTTAAAATAGATACTACGGGTATTTGAATGATACACTTGAATGTGGCTTTAAATCCTTTAAAATAGTCATGTTCAAGGTCAAATGGTACATGTTATAGATGAATGAATGTGATCCTAAAAGAACTGTTATTGAGCATGATAATTGATTTACCATGGTTAATACAATGACACTTGAGCTGGGCACTGAGATTTATGTTCTTCCATTCAAATCTGAGCAAGTCTTTTACTCATATATTCCAAGTAAATTGGGATGGTCATATGTTGTTAGATATGATCCAAGAGGAAGGAATTTAAGGTATAATGTAGCAGAAGAAGATGATATTAAAGAAGAAGATGATGCAGAGGAGCAAGTAGACACGTTAGACGAAGAAGACAAAGAAGTTGAGATAGAAGTAGATAGAAATTTTCTCGATGATCATATCAATGATGAAATTATCGAAAATGACATTGATGATGATGTTTTTATGTCAAATCCTTTTAACATTGATTTCAAACTGGATGATATAGATTTGGAGTTGGATGAAGACGAAGATCAATGATATTGAATTGTTGAAATGTAGGTCGGGGTATGTGATTATATATTTTCTATGATGTATTCTCTTTAAAGTATTTTCTTATATGGGTTAATTGTTTGTTGTTAAGTTTTACTCCATATTATTATATGTATCATTAGTTTGTTAGAATTCATTGAACTTGATTTCTCTCATAACACACCAACCTATAACCTCCTAACCCATTTTGAGCATGTGTTGATTGATTTTAACTATCAGTCCATATTGATAATCTACCACAATATTTTTACCCTCCACCCAATAACCTTGGCAACCTTATAAACCTCCACCCTCATTCACCATAGGAACCATGTGCATGCTCCAAAACCACTACCCATGCCCTAAATGGAATCTTTGATATGAAAGTTTCATATGGCATCCATTATAACTTTTAACAAACAAATGTTTTTTTGGTCGACATGGTTTAGGGTTAGGGGTTAGGAGTTAGGGATTGAGGGGTTAGGGGATTTAGGGATTAAGGGATTTAGTGGCTATGATTTTAGGGGGGCTTAGGGCTTAGGGGAGTATTTAAATACAAATTATATTACAAACAAATAACAATTAAATAATAAAACAAATATATAATAAACAAAATAAAATAAAATAAAAATCAAAGATAAAAAATACACTATGGTACCAAACCCCTGACCAAATAAACCCACTCCAAACATGTTGACCACTGCATTGATCTACCCCATCTTCCAATACAGAGAGTGTGCATAGGATAAACCCATAGACATTTTCATTGGATCGACCCCACCTTCCAGTAAGGAGAGTGCACAGAGGAGCAGGCCCATACAAGGAGAGATCCACCCCCCTTGTGCATCGAAGGAGGGATCAAACCCACAATGTCTTTAGTATGTAGCCTCATTTTTTATGTAGATAGAGAATGTAGATACTGTAGTTTTTTGTTCTATATGAATGGTTTACAATGGTTTTGTTCGAGTTCAAATCACTTCAATTTTTCCCTATCATTCACTCCTAACTTTAGGTTTGATACCCTGTATACTGCATCTTTTTTCCATATTTTTGTACATCAAAAAAGAACCAACCAAAACAATCAGACCAAAAATATAGATCCAATATCGATGGCTTTAGTTTATTTCGGCCAGTGAAAGTAAATGTTGGATTAAAAGGGGTCGGAGGCCTAAATTATAAATCATTTTATTAACGACTAATAGCATGTCATATCCTTATTCATTTAAGTATGTGGGGGTGGTATTATCAAACCAATTTATCTCACCCCTAAAATGCATGAATGGATGAAAATTGGCACAGTGATGTAAGCCAAATAAAAAAGGAGGCACATCAGTGTAATTCAAAGGTTTTTTTTAATTAAAACAATAAACCCTAAAGGTAAATGCACAAGGTACACTATGTTATGAGTATAGTAGACTCCACTAAAAGTAATCAAATTCTCCTTCGACAAATAATTTCAGGTAGTGATATCATTTCCTTATTTAAAATATGTTCTTATTGTTTAAAATAAGGATATATGGAGAAAGGTAGTTAGTTTGGTCAACCATCAGCCTCAGATGAGAAATTCCTAATTGACCATGATTGTGAAATTTTTGAAACGGTTCTATCACAGTTTAATCCTTATGAGTTAAGAAAGTTAGCATGTGATATATTTAGGGATTTGCATGATTATTTACATATATGGGAGTCGAACTTGGGTAAATTCATAATTCCTCAAACATATTATCTTCTCGGGTTTGTCTCCTGGTGTGCAAAGAACTATTTTTCTTAAAAAAGGGTTGTGGTATCTAAAAATGGGTCCATTATATTCTATATCAATGTTGAGTCTATTACAAAAATGATATGTCTTCCCAAAAATGTTAACTCTAATACTTAGAATCAGTTAAAGGATTTGGGTATCAATGTTATTACTTATTTAATTATGGATGCTACAAAAGATATTAAAAAAGAAGAATTTGGTTTAGCATCCTCAAAATAAATGTAGTTCAATTTAGAGAAGTACTAAAACCTTCATGAAAATATTCAATGAATTAGTTGAAGTGACACTACCTTCATGTTGGGACAAAAATATAAATTTTGTTCAGCAAGAAGAATATGAAGATATGATAATAAAATCAAGGGATGATATAACTAAATTTCAACATATGGATGGTGTTTTGAAAGTTCAAACTATTGTATGCAAGTTAATAGATGATTTTCATTTTTATGGAAAATGTAAACTTTATTTCCTAATATTCCATCATATGATAGATATACAGAGCTTGATATAGCTTCCAAAAAATGGTTAAGGCCTGAAGAAAAAATGAATGGAACTAGCCAAGCTCATACCTTATTAGGGAATTTTCCCAAATACATTGTGTTATATACTCTATTATATACATGCATGTACTATGTTCTATACCTTGTTCTATACATGCCTATCCTATGTTCTATAAGGAAAATGAATATAATGACTTGGTTTTAAAAACAAATAATCAGTTGTTGGGTATTTAATCATCACTTATCCTTCTTGGATTCATGGTTCATCATTATAATGGAATAAAAATAATTTACGACATAAAGAATGACATATTATGATGTTTATGGAATAAAGAATGACATTTTTTTCTTTGATGAAAATATGGTATAGACGAGCTTTTTCAGCAGAGGTATGTCTTTAGAGAAAGTATGCACATATTAATGGTGTTTCTAGGAATATGAATGAAAATGGATGTTGATACATTGTATAAGATGGAATGTGACACCGTAACTTCAACCACGGAGGAGAACAAAGAAAAATGCACATTTTTTATGGAATATATACAACGATATGGGGTAAGCGTGATCTTTTAAAAGGGTTGTTTATCACATATATAATATGTGTTTCTATATTCTTATGGATGGATGTTATATGTTTTGTATGTACAAAACCACATATATACACACACTTTCTTTCTTTAATTTACCTTTAAATTTTGTTTCACTACTTTCTATGCATGAATCGTACTATGACACTTTCAATTATTTCCCAGTAGATAGATTGGGTATGGGGAATTGAGAGTGATGCAAAGAGGGGTCAAATGAGATTCCACCTTCATGTAATTTTCCATGTTCAATAGAGAATAAATTATTCTTGAAACCAAGAGAAGCTCATTCAAGTATTCCAATTTAGTCTTTCTAGAGTCTTGTACATGTTGATATGTATGTTTATTTAATTAATTATTATTCAGTCATATAACATTTTATTCTCTGATCATTTATGCAGGTCTTCAAAAAGGAAATGAAACTAACAACTAGATTATGTGTGATTTGGTTGTACAAGATCTTTCCTCATTGATCTCATGGACACGGTTAGTTAGTACTCATTTTTCTACTTTAGTTAGTGTGTGTGCACAATTGCCAAAGATTCATGTATATTTCAACCCTTTACTAAATTCTAGACACAAATCACCCTAGTATATAGTATTTAGGGTTTACAAAAAATCCACATTCACGTAACATGTAAATTTTAAATTACCAACATCATACATGGATTTTTCTTCCTAGGGCATGCATTTTTCATCATGCCCTATTTTCATGCATTTTTTTTGCATTTACAAGGTAGATTTTATCCTTTATACACACTAGAGGGTTTTAGGTTTCAAAATGCACAACCAAAGTATGAAAAGAATTAAAATGGTAAAATACAAACTCCACAATTTTAACCACTCAATTTGGAGGTCATATGAGTCTTAGGTGTGCATTTTACAATACGACAATTTTACCCTCCATTTTACAAAAAGTATTGAATCTTCGTTCAAGGTAGAAGTCCTTAGTGTTTTTAATATGCACTCTATATGAAATATATAGATTTGGAATGTTATTAAATTCACCCCAAATCTTATATCACTAAATTTGGAGCTATATAGAAGCATAGGTGTGCATTTCCATTAGGTCACTTTCTATTGTTTTGGTGTCTCAATTTACATGGTAGATTTTCCTCTTTTACATAGCAACCACTTTTATGTTTGAAAATGAAAATACAAATATGTAGACAGGTCTAAAATTATCTAATACAACCTCAGAATATTGAATCACTCAAATTGCAGGTGTGTTAATACTCGAGCATGCATTTTGCACAAATGTAGAAATTACAGTTTAAATGAAAAAAAAAGTATTTTTCCCATTCATGTATTCCATTTTATTCTTTCTAGAGTATCATACATGCTGATATGTTTGTTTATTTATTTAATTATTATTCAGTCGTATAACCTTTTAATCTCTAATGGTTTATGCATCTCTTCACAATGGAAATGCAACTAACAACTAGCATATGTGTGATGTTCTTGTAGAAGTTCCTACCTCATCGAGATCATGGACACAAGTAGTTAGTACTCATTTTTTCAATTTAGTTAGTGTGTGTGTACAATTGCCAAATATTCATGTATATTTCAACCCTTTACTAAATTCTAGGCATAAATCACCCTAGTATACATTCTTTAGGGTTTCCAACAAATATGCAGTCCTGTAATGCATAACTTCTAAATTACCAACACCATAAATGGATTTCTATTCCTAGGGCGTACATATTTCATCATGCCTTGTTTTCATGCATTTTTATGCATTTTTTTGCATTTACAAGGTAGCTTTTAGCCTTTATGCACACTAGAGGGTTTTAGGTTTCAAAATGCACAAATAAAGTATGAATAGATGTAAAATGATAAAATACAATATCCACAATTTGAACCACTCAATTTGGAGGTCATATGAGTCTTAGGCACACATTTTATAGTAAGACAGGTGTTGGTTGCTTATCTCTGAGTTATAAATTTAACATGATTGACCAGGTTTAGGTCTACTAGGGATCCAACAAAGCCTCTAAAACTATCGGCCCTCCTGGTAAACCAGAAGGCAACGCAACAAACAGAGTGAACTGCACAGTCTCACCCAAGATAGTCTTAATGGGTGACTGCAATACTCAAGTGCTTGCAGTCCAGGATTGAATGGGGATATGTGACTTGCATGCTACGAATC
Organism: Picea engelmannii; assembly: GCA_009831015.1. Taxonomy (NCBI): domain Eukaryota; kingdom Viridiplantae; phylum Streptophyta; class Pinopsida; order Pinales; family Pinaceae; genus Picea; species Picea engelmannii. The sequence goes on along the minus strand of ML808216.1, from coordinate 110,325 downwards.
TTATCTAAATATTAAGGAAATATACAGTTATCCTCAATCATGCATGTAATGTAATCATATTCATTAGCTCATTCATATATCATTCTAACATCTACTCCTATACAGTAAAAGAAAGGAAAACATTCAATCACATAACACAAGTTTTACCGTGGTTCACCCCCCCCCAAGGTCTACGTCCACAAAGATCTGGCTCTCTTGCTCTTTTATTATGGTTCTATTTCATAAGGCACCGCATGCACTACAACTTCGTTCATACATTCATCAAACATACCCCTCAACCTTTACAAGGTTGAATAGATCACACCAGGCTCCTTAGCCTGCGATCGAACCCTTAAGGTCTAGCCACTTTTCTCTCCTACAACTCAACAACTTACAAAAAGGTATCAGATTACAGTCATGTTACCAACCTGTTACTTCATCTCATGCCAGTAACACATAACAAAACAACAACCGACACCCCCCTAGACCTCCTAGGTGTCTATTTATATCTATTCTTGGCTCATCAGCCCTTACATTGTCTTACCAAAACTCTAACCTAGTTAGGTCTTCTTGCATGTTGGCCTTGTGTGTTTTTCTCCTCTACATGTGCATTTTCATCCACTTCTTTTCCTGCTAGTTGTCTTTCTTTCCCTTCTTCTTGCATGCGCGCCTCGCATGATTTTATGCCAACTGTCTTTCCTCCGCATTGTGCATTTTCCCCAAAATGGGCCTATGCCCAAAAGGCCCCCAACACTAACATAGTGACTCTTCCTGAGTCATTGCTCGACTTATTCCACTGTCACTACTTTCTTCCTGCTTCAGATACTGCCTACTGCAATGCATCTTACATTTATGTCATACTCTAGCACTGTTGGTGAGCCTGACTGCTCTTTTTGGTCATCACGATGACCATATGCTTTGTGATAGGAGACTGTAGTATTTCTCCTCCTTCGGATCCGATCTTCTCAATGTTCTTCTTAGTTGCATCACTCTCCATGACTAGTTTCTCCACCTTTTCTTGCAGGGGCTCCAACAACGCCTTTCTTGTTGCCTTTTGTGCTTGAAACGCTTTCTCTTCCAACTGTAGGGCCTTCATCTTGGTGGTCGTTTTGATCTTCTCTAGTAGTGACATTGTTTTCTATCATTGATTCACCTCCATCATTATTGCGTGGATGTTGGTTACCTTGTCTTGCAGTTCGTGGAGGCTCCCATCCTCTAGGAGGTGAGTCCAGAGATGCTTTCTCTACACTAATTGTTACACATTATTTTCGTCATCTTGGTGATGTGTTAACAATGGTGTACTCGAGTTCCCAACAAGAACATTCTCCTGAGAAAAGTGGCATTTATCTCCTTCCAGAAAATATATTTTCAAAGTGAGTTCACAGGCTGCATATGGCCTAGGGTGCGAGAATGACCCATTCTCGCAGGCCACCTTCATCTAGGGTGTGAATTTCTCACAAGTTGCTCTATACACAGGGTGCAAACTTGTTTTTAAGATTGGAAAAGAGAAGAAGTATTGAGAGTTATAGAAGGGAATCTTCTAGAAAATGATTTGGCATTCGTATGGTTGTCATTTTACTGGCTTCTCTGATTTGGTGGGATCATTCTCATCCATGTAACCATCTCACCCTCTCCTATATATTGAAAGGATTCTCATGGAAAAGGTTAAGCAAGATTAATTGAAGAATTGGTGAAGGAATTGTGTGAAGAACCCTGCTTGAACAAAAGTTTGGAGACTCTAGTAGGCCTATCAAGAGGAATTGGATCTTCTTCATGCAAGTACAGAACAAGTGTGTGTGTTGGAACCAAGATTCACCGAAAGGAAATTTGCGACATCAAGGCGATCAGGTTGTATCTTCTACTTTCAATTAATATGATACAATGGCATGCCCTTTTCCCATAAAGTCATTCTTACTTTATTGTGTAATTCCTTGATCATATGCATAAGTTGATGATTGAATACATTTTGTTATATTCACTTTGGTTGGTTTGTGTTGTCTTGGTCTTGACCTCATGAGAGCACCAGAGAGAAGCAGGGGCAACAGAGACTTAAGGAAGCGATACAAAGGTATGTCACTTATTCCTCCTTACTAGCTAATTCAATGGTCGTAACTTAGGGAAAGAGTCATGTCTTGTCCTATTGTTTTCTAGATCCAAGTGGATCTAGGGAGATCTATTAGTGTCTGCACCTACCGATTAGTCCAATAACACTAACAACTCGATGACTATTAGTATTCTTTGGCTGATGACCTCTGCAGCTATTGTTGCCTCATGTTCTCGTTGCGGTATGACTTCTCGAGGAGTAGTGGGTGTGACACACTCCTCTAGATCTTTGATATTATCCTTGTATTCTTGGATAGTCTCCTCCATCCTGCATAGCTTCTCTTCCGACGACCCTACCTCCTCGCTTGTGCTTTCAGGACTTTCTTGAAACAACATGTGGATTTGATGCTCCATATCCTCCACGTTTTGTTGCACTCGCTCTTTCTGTTGCGCTTCAAGGCTAAGGGATTGCTTCATCGATATATTCTCAGTCTAGGCTACCTGTAGGTTTGTGGTCTTCTCTCTTTCTCTGGACTAAATCTCCTACGTGACGCTCACCTTAAGTTTGTACAATGCTTTTATTGGAATCTTGGCCATTGCCACATCCAACGTCTTGACATCTTTAAGGGGTTTATGTGTTGTTTCTTCATCAATGAACATCATCTCCGGCATGATGATGAAATTGGTGCTCGACTGTTCTACAAAATGCACTATCTCAGGCACTAACACTGCTTCCTTATCCTATGTGGGTGTTTCTTTTGATATTTGTGCTTCCCCGATCCTTAACTACTCCAGCGCAGTTTTCACCTCTTGCACTTGATCAGCGATTGAATCCCCATGCTTCTCCACATTCTCCCATACTTCAACTAGTGTCTCCTCAACTTTTGTCACTACTAACTCCACATCATCCGGGGTTAGTGAGATATGGCTCTGTCTTGTGTGCCTTTTCCTTCTTTCAGCCACCACTGGTGTGCTCCCCTGACCACTTCTCCTGGGTAGCTGATGGCTCAGGACTAGTGGGCCTCTGGGTATCCCCTGTAGTGGTTGTCCCTATTTCTCTGGCCTCATGAATATCCTAGGTTATTTTCCCTTCTTCTTCCTCCTCCGAAATTTCATGTATCCCTGCGCTTGTTTCTTCCTCCTCAGGGATTTCTTGGGTCCCTGCGTCTATTTCTTCCACGCTCACTTCTCTCATTGAGTGTATTGGTGGTTGTTATGTGCATGTGGTGCCCTTGTATGTGTTAATTGATGTCCTTTGCATCTTGTTTTAAAAAAAATTCCCTTTCCATCGCGCTACGGTCTTTACCTCTGTGTACGGGTTGTTGCAGTTTTGATTGTTGTGGCCAATTGGCACCTGATTTCTGCAACCTCCATTTTTTGAATTGTCGCATTGTCCAACCGTTGGTCCATTTTTTGGTGCATTAGGATTTTTAGGCACACAGATTCCTTGGCTTCTATACCCTTTGCTTCTGGCGTATAATTATTATTTTGTTGCGCTAACTTAATGACTTATGCACATGGGCTCTTTTTTTTTTGTCGCACTGATTTGCTCTCCTGCGCACGTGGATTTCCACGTAGTTTTTTTCTTTTTTTCTTTTTTTTGCGCGGTAATTGTCAAGTTGGTGGTGGTCGACTGTTCTTGTTTAGCTTCAGTCGACTCCCATTGATCATGCCCTTCAATTCTATCCCTTTCAAATCCTTCAGTTGTACATCTCCTCCGTCTGTGATAGTCTTGACCTCATATGGTCCCATCCAATGTATTATGAGCTTTCTTGGGTGTTGAAGGGATTTATTGTCATACATCAACACTAAGTCTCCTTCCTTGAAAGTTTTCCTCTTGATATGTTTGACATGCCAAGATTTGTCCCTTGATTTTTGAACCTCGTGATGGAACCCCTCTAGGATTCTATCTTCCTCCATGATCATGAGTTCATTCAGCCTGTCTTGTACTGTGCCTCGTTCTGTCATGTTCGTAATCGCTGCTACATGCAGATTGGGTACCAAAAATTCTAGTGGCACCACTGCTTCTTGTCCATATACCAATCTAAATGGCATTTGTCATGTCAAGTTCTTACATGTGGTCCTGTATGCCCACAATACTGTTGGTATCTTTAGGTCCCAATCATCCCTATTGACATTACAGATCTTCATTAATGCATTTTCAAGAATCTTGTTAAAGGATTCTACTGTTCCATTTGCTTGTGGATGATATGGTGTAATCTTTTGAAGATGGTCTTGAAATTCCTCAGTCATAGCTTTAATAATGTTTTTAATGAAGTGAGTGCCTTGGTCACTCATAAAAATCCTTTGGCAACCAAATATAGTGATCACTTGCTCGAACAGAAAGTGTGTTGTTGTCTCTGTGCTACAATATTTGACTGGGGTTGCTTCCGCCCATATTGTCAAGTATTTTGTTGTGGTGATAATGTACCTTGCTCCTGTAATTTTGGCTGGTGGGTTAATTGGTCCCACAAAATATATTTCCCATTTTTCAAATACCTTCAAATTTACCTATGGTCGTAGGGGAATATCGTCCCTTCTATTCGGTTTACCGACCCTCTGACATACATCACATTTCTGGAAGTACTCTTTTGATTCTCTATGAATGGTCGGCCACCATATTCCTGCACGCGATACCTTATGCACGATAGCTTTGCCTACGTAATGTCCCCCTGCTATTCCCTCATCGGATTCTGCTAAAATCCTTGGTCTTTCATGTTATATAACACATCTTCTCAAGATGTTATCTACCCCCATTTTGTATAAATGCCCGACGATCAACTGTAGTCGACTACTCGAACAACCAGATTCTTCCTCTGCATGGTGTTAAGTTCCTATGGCGCAATCCCTATGCTTAAATACTCAATAATGTCAGCAAAATAATAATCTACGATCTGAACTGAAAATAATTGTGCGTCAAGGAAGGTATCCTCTAAGTTTGTAGGTTCCTCGCCATTGATGACCCTTGATAAGTGATCAGGTCCTACATTCAACTTCCTTGGTTTCACTATGACTTCAAAGTCAAATTCTTGAAAAAGGAGTAACCATTGACAGAATCTCCCCCCCAACACTACCTTGTTGGCTAGGTACTTAAGGGATGAATGATATGTGAACATATTAAAATGTTTTCCAAGTAGGTAATTCCTGAAAGTTTGAAGAGCATAAACCATTGCCAGACCTTCTCGCTTTGTAGTGTTGTAGTTCTTCTCGGAGTCTGATAGTTTTCTGCTTGCAAACTCTATGGGGTGATCCAAATCTCCTACTCCTGGTTGCGCCATAATAGCTCCCAGGGCTATGAATGATGCATCTACATGCACATGGAATGTCTTCTCCCAATATGGAAAGACTAAGATGGGTGTTGTGACCATCTTCTCCTTTAGGGTGTTCAATCCTTACCGACAACTCTCATTCCACTGGAATTTAGTATCCTTCTTAAGTAGTTTCTCCATCGCCATAGTGATCTGCACATACCCCTTGATAAATGTTTTGTAATATCCTGTATGTCTGATCCATATTTTGATCGAGGAGCTTGATGGGGCTCAGAAAGGCCTAAAAATAAAATTTCTCATAATGGATTCAAAACGAATGTGTGCATAGACCTCATTGATACAAACCCAACGCAACTTGAACAGGCTCAAACAGACGTCATATGCTCCTGATATGGTGATCTGTTCATTTTTTCAAACAAACAAAACAAATGATGATTGTATAGTCTGTACCGTGCCACATGGAAGCTAACTGTACAGGTGTTATAGGAAAACCCCCCTGTGGACAAGTGGATTTCCTCTTGAACCCTAAATCTCTAAGATGAAGACAGAAAGGTGCTAACTTTGGTCACTGATATCCTTTTAAACCTAACTAAGTCAACCAAATAGAGAAAAGGAAGAAGAATGTACCTTTTTGTCGATGTTTTTCCTTGCACAATCCAAGTTGAGCCTTGATCCCCAAGCTCTTAAACAAGTCCTACAATCCAATAACAACAAAAACAAAACAACTTCCTATTCTACCATGGTTAATCCAAAACTAGATCTATCTATCAAAGATAAGTTCATCTAAACATACACAACCTTGAAAGAAACAGGCCAAGCACATGTACTAATGAGAACTAGATAGCAATATTTACAGACCTTTGATGAAGTTGCAACAACCTCTTCCAGCTCTTCTTGTCCATCCCCTTGCTCAAATAATCCACCACCAAATGAATATGCCTTCACTGATTATTCTCCCTTATGAGCTCATAAGTTTGATGCCTCTAAACTGCCATCTTCTTTTCACCATGAAAAGGCTTCCCTATATAAGCTTGGAGAGGCCCAACCACCTTAGAGATTATTGGGATAGGTTGGTGATCTTTATCCATTAGTTGTGGATCCTCCCTAAGATCCAACCTTGACCTCTGATTTGAATTCAACTAACTCCAGAGATGAGGTGGATTTTTCCCTGATTTTCATCAACAGTCAAAGATTCACTCAAATAGCCCAATGCTCCCTCAAAATGGGACACAGAGTGTTGAAATTCTCCCCCAAAGAAGGGTAACAAGTGTTAAAAAATCCCAGTGCTCCCCCAGAAGGGTGCACAGATTTCTAGAATGATGCCCCAAAGAAAGGTAGGGAGTGTTGGCACTCCCTAACGGTGGGTAGGGGAGCGTTGGCCTTCAAAAATGACTTTTGAGTGGTTCTTTCCATGGAAAAATCTTTTTACTCTTCATCATATGATTTATCCTTCTTAAACCAGTCTTTGAGGGTGTCTCAAGTGTCCTTGTGATGTCATTAGAGACACGACATAAGTGAGATGGAAATATTATGTTTGCGACACTTGCAGCCAAGATGCAACACATGTAATGAGGACAATAGGTCATCATTGAAACAAGTGATTTTGATCTATAAAAAATTGCCCCCCAAAGTGCGAAGTTAGAATACATGATTATTGAAGTACTTTGTAGACTTTTTCGAGCAAGGTTATGGACTCGGAGAACCTGGCAGAAGCTGCACACAACCATCAAAAAAACATTAGGACATGTTTCAAACCCAAGGTAGGCATACCTATGCTTGAGTGATAAATACTTTCAATGTATGGCCGCCATAAGATACACTACAGATCCATAATTATATTAACAAAGAGTATAGCCACAAAAGATACAATGTGGATCTATACTTCCATGACATGAACTAATCATAGCCACAAAAAATACACAGTGGATCTATGAGACAAGACATAGCCACGGACCAATACAAAGTGGATCTATGTGACAGTATATGTGTCAATGTTCAAGAGAAAATCCACTACAACCTGGGAAAAGTATATACCAGAGTGATCACTCAACCTAGGTTCTTCTTACCGATCCTGATGCGGTACAAGTCTAACCATGTGAATAGATGTCTTGATGTCGAACATGGAAGAAACCACTTGATTACCAGTCAATGAGGTAAATTGTTAACAAGTGCAAGGGAAATCACCATTGATGTCAATGATTCCCAAGGCACCCTAGAACATTTCAGCGAATGTGAATAGCTGAGTTGAAGTCAAACATCTGTGGAATCATCCGATCAGGGTTCAATGATGTAAACCCACTATTAGAAGCGAGGAGGCCTACCATTGAGGCATGCAGGTCCCAAGGTACTAACTGGTTTCTAAGTCTAGTTCTCGGATAATGTGTTGAAGTTGATAGGAACAGACTCATCAAAGGAGGGCCTTGATGTATCCCTCATCAACGACACAAAACTGACATAGATATGTAAATTGGTCTATCAAATGAACATGGATTGACACGGGTATTGAAACAGGATATTTGTGATGGTTGACTCTCGAGGCAGATACTTCCCTTGAACACTAAGGCACAATAGCAGAAACATGACATGGACCAAAACATGATGATGTAGTAGACACTGTGACTTTCGTCGGGTGATCCAAATGAGTAAAGAAACTTAGAGAATTGGTTTAGTGTAGAGGTTCAGCGGATTAAAATGTATGCAAATAAAAAGTGTCTTGTTCAAGGGCAACTGTAAGAGTGACCTGTAATGTTCGCAAAAACATCTTGGCTTGCTTCCTTCAATTTTTTCCCCCATCTAGGTAGACGAGTACCTATTTTTAATTTAACGAGCTCAAGGAGGGTAACACATGCTCGATATAACTCACCTTCAGTAAGTGCCTCTTCCTTTTTTTAACGAACTGGAAGAAGTAAGGGTTCGGTCCCGTATGGGCCCTTCAATGTATGAATTTTTTAACGAGTCTAGAGAAGGTAAAATCGTTGATTTTTCATGTCCAGAGAGTCTGAAAAGAACTTAAAGATGACTCCAGTGTTGTCCATTTTCGTAATGTTAGTCTCACGAGGCCAAAAAAGAGATAAATTATCACTCGAAAGATGCCCTTTCAAACCTTTTAATGAGTGTGAAAGGAAGCAAGATCACTCAAAAATATTTTCATGTTTAGAGAGTCTGAAAAGAGCTTAAAGGAGACTCTAGGGGGTTCCTTTTTCGTATAACCTCTACGAGTCCGAAAAAGTGATAAAATTCTACTCGGTTACATTCTCATGTATTTTCGAGCACGATAAAGAACAAAGAATAAGCTCGGTATTGGTTTCATTTTTACATAAGCTTGAAACAAAATTAAATGTATACTTGTAAATTCCCAACGTAATCTCCAAAGGTTGGGATACCCATGGATGGTTGGTACTCTTCCCCCAGCTAGAAAAGCTAGTGGCATAACTCTAGAATGATAATCAAAGGCTGGAGACATGCCCCCCCAAGCTTCAATTCATTCATCAACTTTGAGGTTGTCACCAATTTCTCTACTAGATGGAGAAAAAGGATAGAGGTGGATGAAATGAAGGTTAAAAAATGAGACCTAACGAAAGACTCGACTTGACAGGAGAGGTGACTGTTTCATTTTTTAATGAGCTTGACATAGGAAAAGAACTATGCTCAGGGCTCCAGGTTGAATCCCCAGATTTTTGTTTCATTTTTTAACAAGCTTGCTACAGAGAGGAAAAACTATGCTCAAGACCTCTGTTTCATTTTTTAACGAGCTTTCCACAGAGAAGCGAAACTATGCTCGTGGCCTCTGTTTCATTTTTTAACGAGCTTGTCACAAAGAGGAAAATTGTGCTCATAACTTTTGTTTCATTTTTTAACGAGATTTCCACAGAGAATAGAAACTATGCTCGTGGAATCTTCTTGATCATGGATTCCAAGAGGATAATTCTCTGGAAGGAAACCATGTCAAGGGACAAAACTCGGTCATAGCTTCCAAGAGATCTTCACTGGATGGAATAATAATGCTCTGGAAGGAACACATATCAAGGGTCTCGTCAAGGGTAAGGAGATCATACTCTAAAGACCCTACTGAAGATATCACCATGTCAACTGCCGGATCTAAGTCATCTTCATCAACAGAAAAAGGCATCGGAGATAACGCCATGTAATTGACCTATGGTGGAGGTGATACCGTCTGCATATAAGAACCATTTAGGGAGTTCATTGAGTTGATGGTCAAGTCGTGGAAAAAAAATGAAAGTTGATCAATAGTCACCATTATTCCATCGTGCGGGAAAGATATCACACAAAAAAGAATGGACACAATAGATTTCATGGCATAGACATAATCTCACTCAAGGAGTAAATCGAAATCCAAGGGGTCCTGGACTACCATAACATCAATGAAGGTCGTTTTCCCTCCCAAAGTTACAGGAAATTGAGGAAGGATCCCTAAAGGGTGATTGGTTCTTCTGTTAAAAGTGAACAGAGTCTAGATAACCGACACAAGATGAGGATAACCCAAATCTTGCCAAGCAATAGAGGACAAAATACTAACGAACGAACCTTCATCTATCAGCGCATGAGGAACGTCCTAACCACAAACCTGTACTGTAATATTGAAGGGAATGTGAGAGGGAAGATGAGGTCTAGTTAGCACACCCCAATCAAAAAGGATGGCCTCATTAATTTGAGGGGGTTTCGCAGGAGAGGGAGGAATGCCCCCCGACATGGTAGATTATTTATCAACGCGAAAAACATGGGAAGAATCAGTTTTACTCTCTAGCGGGAGAGTAGGATCGATTGATAATGACTTCAAATCGACCACTTTTGTTTCATTCTCCAAGCAGAGAATGGGGTTGATAGGTGGAAACTGATCGACCGCTTGGGTTGCACTCTCTAACGAGAGAGTGGGATCGACCGAAGATGGGATTGGATCAACCACTTTATCAATTGGTTCAACTAAGGACGTGACCAGATTGATGACATGATCAACCAGACTGACCGATGAAGGGACCGAAGAAACCACTTTGGCACTCATCAAAGGAGGAGTGGGATTGACCACATTGGCACTCTTCAGATGAAGGGTGGGACTGACCATTGACGGGATTGAATCAGTCACTTGGGTTTCACTTTTCAGATGAAAAGTGGGGTTGATCGAGGATGAAATTGGATCAACTACTTTGGTTAGTGGTTCAACCGAGGATGAAACTAGATTGACCACCTGATCAACCAGACTGATCGGGGATGGAACTGAATTGACCATTCCATCAACTAACGATGGGTTGGGGGAAATATTATGATAACCAGTTGGGAATTGAAGCTTTTCCAAAATAGAAGAATCCTCGTCCATACGAGGACAAAGGTGAGAATAATGATCACCTTCGGATAACATACAAGGAAATTTGACAATTGTCTTCTTCCTACTAGCCTTAATGTCACTATTTGACGGGGTGTCACCAACATGTTGAGCATGGGCTGATGATGTGGAGGACCAATTTTTTAAGACCTTGGGAAGACCAGGGAAATCCCTCTGAAAGTGGTCACCCTTAAAAAGACTGCAAGGGAATTTGGGTTTCAGATTCTTCATTTTAATCTTGTCGATCTCATCAACACTCCCAGTACGATTAAAATTAGTTGGTTTCTTGGATCCAACATCTTATATGGTTGGAGGCTTGGTCATTTTTGGGTTCTTCTTATTCTTCTCTTTCTATTTCTTCTTCTTATTATCAACCTAGCTACCTGCTTTAGAGCTTTCACTAGGCAAAGAAAGAGAAAGGGGAGGAGACTTAATGGGAGAAAAGTCAACATAAGGTTGATATGTGGATGGTGTACTTACATCTGAAGCATTAGGTGCAGCTGAAGCACTAGGAGGACTCAATATCACCAGAGTGGGGAACAACCAAACCGATAATCCGATGGTGAGTCCCGAAATACTCAGTGTGGCAATGTACGGAGAACCAATGTTTCCAAAAGAAGGAAGGGTGAAAGGTTCCCCGGGACAAGGGGTTCCTCCATTGGTACTCTTAGGTGTTGATGCCATTAATACTGACTCGACCTAAGGTCCACTAAGTAAAACAAATAGCACACACTATGAATCTAAGAAGCAAACAATCAAACAAAAATTCCCACAATGAAACCACTAGTTGGTGATGAAATCCAACGTCACGAGATCAATATAGGAAGGGGTGGGTATAGAGTGGATGGATCAGTTACGTTGGCAACATACTTAATGGACTTATTCCTTGGTGAAAGCTTCCATGTAGTAATTGTGGATTTACCCTCCAAGGAGCTCGAGTCAGTTTGACCAACGTCTGTTCCAGGTACAATGAGACTTCCCTTCACCGTCACCTTGTGTAAGACCCTGAAGATTATGGATACTAAGGTCACCAACTCGTAGTCATCCCCTAGGTAGGTACAATCGACAATCTAGTCCGAACGTATGGGCAGGATAACAAGTTCAAAATCCTTCAAGAGAACTGAGGACAAGTGGACCGGTAGAATTCCAAAGGACCCCGAATGGATTCGGAATTCACGAAGCACTGAGACCAAATGAAGATAGTTGAATCTCAAGAGGAACCCCTAATATACAATCCAACTATTATGAACGGTTGAACCACAAAGGGATAATCTTTGTAACTCTCTAGAAAGAAACCTCGTATGTAACCCTTGTGTGAGAGGGGGATCCCAGAAAGTTGATACAAGAATTGGATTAGCTCTCCCTATCGCAAGATGCTAAGTTTGTTTGACAACTTTGGAAAGTTATCCTTTCAACCTATTCCAAATCCCTACTCCTTAAGCTAATGTTGGTTTGCTAACAAAAATGTAAAAAAGTATAATAAATTTTAGTTTAGCGCTTGATTTTAAGGTTGTTTTTTAATCAGAGGTGTATGAGAGTGAAAAATGATGATATTATGACTCAATTCCCAAAACATGCATAAGAAATGATAAGCAGTATATTTTATTTCAATGAATGTCTATTTAAGGGAACAAGAAGGATTTTCCTTTCACTTTCAAACACTAAGATGCAATTACCTAATGCAATAGTCCTCAATCAAGAATCCAATAAAATGCTAAAATGTTCAGAAATTGGTTCTAGTATCCAAAAACCAAACATGAAAAAAAAATATCCTTTTGTTTATATGTGACTGACAATCAGTTTGATGTAAATCTTCCTATGTTAATCAGACTTCAAGATCTGTGAGATTTAAGAAATCAGAAGCAAACTTCACATAAACAAAACACACCCTCGTTGTGATCAAATGAGAAAAAAAAAAAAAAAAAAAGATCCAAACAGGAGGAAATGAATGGAGAAAAGACCTCAAAGATCAAAATGAAATAGTGAATAGATATTTGAACTTAGTTACAACAAATTTCATTCAATCAAATAAGTGAGAAAGAAGTAGATCGAATCTAAATCTCAGGGAAGAAGAGTGACTCAAAGCAAGGAAAATAGATGTCAAAAATCCAAACAAAACATCATCAATCCTTAGAAATCAAAAAGTTGGAGGCTAAACAAGGACACACTGAGATAGTATTAACCCTGAGCAAATGAATCAACAAAAAGAAGACTGAGAAATCAACTCCCAAGAAGATTTTTAGCAGAAAAAGTACCAGTGCTCTAGTGTCAAGGGTACTAGAGCATTGCAATGCTCTGTGGGAGCCTTCAAGGGAGTGTTAGTGCCCTAGTGGTAGAGGTAGG
>ML808216.1:74486-97338 GCA_009831015.1 Picea engelmannii | reverse complement strand
GCCAACAACACATCTAAGAATCAGAGATGCAACATGCATAAGATCTAAAGGTGAGAAAAGGCCAAAAACAATACCAAGGAAGGAAACCAAAACTAAAATCTTTGTTCCCTAGTGGAGTCTCCAATTTCTGTTACAGGAAAATCCCCCTCTGGACAAGTGGATTTCCTCTTGAAACCTAAATCTCTAAGATCAAGACATAAAGGTGTTAACTTTGGTCATTTACATCCTTTTAAACCTAGCTAAGTCAACCAAATAGATAAAAGGAAGAGGAATGTACCTTTTTGTCGATGTTTTTCCTTGCCCAGTCCAGGTTGAGCCTTGATCCCCAAGCTCTTCAACAAGTCCTGCATTCCAATAACAACAAAAACAAAACAAATTCCTATTCTACCACGGTTAATCCAAAACTAGATCTATCTATCAAAGACAAGTTCATGTAGACATACACAACCTTGAAAGAAACAGGCCAAGCACATGTATTAATGAGAACTAGGTAGCAATACTTACAGACCTTTGATGAAGTTGTAGCAGCCTCTTCCAACTCTCCTTTTCCAACCCCTTGCTCAAATAATCCACCATCAAAATGAATATGCCTTCACTGATAATTCTCCCTTATGAGATCATAAGTTTGATGCCTCTAAACTGCCATCTACTTTTCACCATGAGAAGGCCTCCTTATATAATCTTGTAGAGGCCCAACCACCTTAGATATTCTTGGGATAGGTTGAGGATCTTTATCCATCAGTTGTGGATCCTCCCTAATATCCATCCTTGACCTCAGATTTGAATCCAACTAACTCTAGAGATGAGGGGGATTTTTCCCTGATTTTCCTCAACAATCAAAGATTCCCTCAAATAGCCCAGTATTCCCTCAAAATGGGACATAGAGTGTTGCAACGCTCCCCCAAAGAAGGGTAGAGAGTGTTAAAAAATCCCAACGCTCCCCCAGAAGGGTGCACAGAGTGTTGGAATTCTCCCCCAAAGAAGGGTAGGGAGCGCTGGCACTCCTTGACAGTGGGTAGGGGAGCGTTGACCTTCAAAAATGAATTTTGAGTGGTTCTTTCCATGGCAAAAGATTTGTACTCTTCATCATATGATTTCTCCTTCTTAAACCAGTCTTTGAGGGTGTTTCAAGTGTCCTTGTGATGTCTTTAGAGACACGACATAAGCGAGATGGAAGTATGATGTTTGTGACACTTGCGACACTTGCAACCAAGATCTGACACTTGCAACCAAGATGTGACACTTGGTCATCATTGAAATGAGTAATTTTGATGTGTAACAACAACCCATACAGCCATACAACTGAAGTGGTAAGTCACAGTTGGCAGCTTCTGGAGGTGACACATGACAGGTTGACTAGGCATATAGACGCTGACATGGAAGGTACAGTTAGACCAATTTGGGGGTGACACATGTCACCACTGCAAGGGTGACATGTGGCATGCCTGTAAAGATGACATGTCAGGTGTGTTGACGTTGTTGGTTTTTGACTAGGTAGCATACGTGGTCTAATCACATGCTAACAAGTGGAAGATTATATGGGCAAGTGGTGTGGTGTCACGTGGCCCAGACATGGGCTACCACATGGCACCTAGGCATTGGCTTGTTTTGGTTGGAAAAATTGTTGGGGTGCATGGGAATTGAACTTGTGACCTCTGGCAAGGGGGAAGAGACTTGGCAGGGTCAAGCTATCCAGCCCACTCGCAAGTGATCCTTGTTTACTATACGTCAAAAAATGTATTTATGTTTGCATTTGTTTACAAATTGGTGGAGAAAGGGTTGGGGCCTAGCCCTAGCCCCCAACGAAACACACCATATGACTACCACATATAACCAAGACCCATGTCTATTTCTCTTTATGGCACGCAGTTATGTTCATCCCTAGGATTTTGGTCCTGTGTACACCTCATATGTCCGATGTGGTAGTTGTTAGCGCTACTTTGGGGGCTAACAGATGTGCACATGGAGTTATGAGCCTCGACCATATGGCCTTTGCATGCGATCAAGCACCGATATATTTAGGGGGCAACACAAAATATTTATCCCAAGGGTCCTATGATAGCGCCAAGAATCCAGGAGCCAACGGAGTAAGGGGCCAGCGTGTAGCCCCTTGGGGGTTGGCGCTTGACCACATGGTTCCATATGACCCTGTAGAGGAGGTGCATACCCAGGCCAGGGGACGCGCACCCAGGCCAAGGGGATTATCCCCAATAATTATGAAGAAGTGGGTTTTTAAACCTTATCTTAAGATTTTTTATGGATTTTAGGCCTGTTTTTGGAGATTTTGGTCATTATTGGGAGATATTTGTCCCTTTTTTAGGCCAGATCTTAGGGGGAAGTTGGGAGATGGTTACCAACTTCAGATCTATATAAAATAGGCCTTCTTGGGGCTAGGGGAGGAGGTTTAGAACAATTTTATGCTATTGGATTGTTGATCCAAGGTCATTTTCATGCAAGGAAGCTATTGAGGAGCACACCTTTGCTGGCCATTTATGGGAGCTTCGTTCATCCAATTTGGGTACCGTCAGTTTTGATGGGTTCATGAGATATGGTAGAAAATGAACAGCTCATTGTTGTAATAATTTGGCACTTTCATGATGTACATTTAAAGATTCAAACAGAAATAAGAAATCCCACTGAGACAAGGCTCGAAGACGTAGGAGAGATTGTCGAACTTCGTTATCACATTGGTGTTATGGTTTTCTGTTGTTTATGCTTGATTTCAGATCTGTATATGTGTATATGGCTGTTACATTTCCTCTCTAATTCTTCCTTCTTTCATTCAGTTTCCTAATTGGTTAATAAACACATGCATAATAACTCAACCATTGTCATGTAAAAGATCTTTTCGGATTAAGTGATATCAGAGCTAATTGATGGTTGGAATTTGAGTTTTGCATGTTTACCAGGGAAGAGATCATATCAAGGGAGAAAATGGCATCTAAGTAGGGACTTTCTCAAGATGAGAAGGATTTCCAAAATTCGGTTTTTTCCATGCCCGAGATGTTGAAAGTGTTGTATGAAGACTACTTGGAGCGAAAGAGATCAGTTCAAGAGAAAGATTCAAAGAAAAACAAAGGAAAAAAAGGATTGAAGGAAGTGCCTTCTACATCTGTTTCAGAAAACATCTCTGAGGTATGCAGTGAAGGTCATTCATCAAATTCTCCTTGTTCCCATCAAGATGGTTTTGGTGCATTTGAAAAACATACAAGAGGTATAGGTTTGAAATTTCTAACAAAGATGGGTTATGAAGGAAAAGGCCTTGGAATTGAGGGACAAGGTATCATTAATCCCCTTGAGGTTGTGTAAATGCCTCTATATTTAGGATTGGGATATGGCGAAGTGAATATTGACGCATCCTCCAAGATGGGTTCCAAAACTTCAGAAGCAGGTAATGCTTCACATGGCCATCTTAAGTCATTGGAGGAACACTTCACGAAAGGTAATGGTGTACCAGTCCTTGATTGTGGTAGTGAATGCAATTCATCTCCAAAGAAAAGTGAAGATCAACAAGGAATATATAATGGTCATGTTCTTACCAATTCTCTTTTTGATTATAAACAACATAATCATGTAATACGAAACTTGTGGAATATGTATCCATGTACTTTTTGGCATTCAACTAAGCATTGTGTTGCCAAGTGTTGGAAGAAAAAATATTTGTACATGAAGTTTATGTAGACTAGGAAGGAAACATGAAATAAATACTCAACTCCAAAATGGAAGAAAGAGAAGGGTAAATCGTTCTGGATGCCAAAAAATCACTGCACATTTTGCAACAGGGATGAACATCAAAAGACTAGTTGTTGGAATCTTAATCTGGAGCTTCTTCCAAGGAAGGGAAAAAGGATTGCACATGTACTCATGAAGGAAGAAGGATTACCAACGAATAAATAGGAACACCATGAAGAAAAGAAACCATCCACTTGATTTTTCCAGAAGTGAATGTCACAACTTCATTGTATTTTGCTTCCATTAATGTAATCACACATGTTGAAATGATGACATGTTATAACATAATTTTGTAAAACATAGTATTTTGTGTTTGTCCTTTTGAGTATGTAATTAGTAAGGTCCATTTTGTAACCTTTTTTAGGACCAAAAGGTCCTTTAGTGGGGAGGTGTGATCTTGATTTGGATCCAGGAGCTTGATGGGGCTAAGAAAGGCCTAAAAACAAAAGTTCTCTGGATGACTTCAAAACAAACGTGTGCATAGATATCATTGATAGAACCCAATGCAACTTGAATGGGCTCAAATGGATGTCATATGCTCATGATATGGTGATCTGATCATTTTTCCAAACAGGAAAAAAAAATGATGATTGTACAGTCTGTACAATTCCACGTGGCAGCTGACTGTATAGGTCGTACATCCATACAGATGACATGGAAAGGCACAGTTGGAAGCTTCTGGAGGTGACACATCACAGGCTAACTGGGTTTATGGACGTTGAAGTGGTAGGTACAGTTGGACCAATCTGGGGGTGACATGTGTCACCACTGCAAGGGTGGGACATGGCATGCTCGTACATATGATGTGGTAGGTCTGACACATGGTAGGTGTGCTGAAGTGGTTGGTTGCTGACTAGGTAGCAAACATGGTCCAATCATATTCTAAAAAGTGGCAGATTATATGGGTGAGTGGTGTGGTGCCACGTGGCCGAGAAACGGGCTGCCACGTGGCACCCACGCATTGGCTCATTTTGGTTGGAGAAATTGTTGGGGCACATGGGAATTGAAATAACGACCTCCAACAAGGAGGAAGATACTTGGTAGGGTAAGGATTGCCATCCCACCCGCAAGTGATCCTTGTTTAATATATGTCAAAACATGTATTTATGTTTTCATTTTTTTACAAATTGGTGGAGAAAGGTTGGCGTCTAGCCCCAGCCCCCAGCCCCAACCCCCAACGAAACACACCATACGACTACCGCATATAACCAAGTCCCATGTCTATTCCTGGTTATGGTGGGTGGTGTTGGAATAGGGGCAGACCCAGGGTTCAACGCTTCAACAACGCACCAACAAAACCCTAACTACCGACCCTTTAGGAAACACCTGCGAAGTAGATGAAGTCTCACCCAAGGTAGAGGTAGGGGGGTTGCAGGACTCCAGTGTATAAAACATAGCTGGGACACAGATATGTGATCACAGTACTTAACAGAGCACTTAGCAGTTAACATTCATTAGCATTTAACCCATATTCACATCGCAAGTAAAACCCTAATTACAGAGCAGTGAAGTATTCAACAAGATCTAACACACCCAAGCACTTAACACTTAGAAATAGAATAGATATAGCATTCATTCACATTAATAAGCACTAAGATACTATATCAGATGCATATAACATACATAAAGATGACAACACTAAGCATAAATCACATTAATCACACAAAGCAACCATAACACAGGATATACGTGGTTCACCCCCAGTGTGGGGCTACATCCACAAACTCTTCATATTCTTTATTATCTTTTGTCATTCTCCTTACATTCACAAAGCCTCAAAACCAAATCCGCATAAGACAAGAGATCTACGTGCACCTCGCTAGATCCTCCTCCCCCAATCTAGGTCACAACACAAAGCCTTTACACGACCTCTTACAATCACTTGCACTTAGCTCTGCAAGTCTTACACAGTATGCGCAAAGCGTTCACAACTATTCGCACTTAGATAACATTAGCACTAAGCCATCAACCTTTCTTACATTGCCTAGATACTTATTTATACATTACAAAATAGGCCTAACCATGGGTAAACCCATGGGTCGACATCCCATACCCGTTACATAAACCCTAATCCCAAAAATACCACAAAAGGGGGTGAGATCCCATGATCTCCACTTCACCTGGCGCTCCGTCTTCGACCAGCCTATCGAAGTCCCCAAAATTGTTCAAACATGACTAGCATTTCCACAAAACCTAGTCAAGGGCCAACATGCCCCCAACACTAACATGTGACTCATACCATTTCACTATGATCTGGGTAACTCTGACTCGAAGGCCTCGAGCTTGGCTCGATCTGCCTCGACCTGCTGCTTCGCCAGATCCTCCTTCTCGATGAACTCTTGAATAAATTTCTCAGTCATAGATCCTTCCAAGTGTTGTTCTACAGTGGTGACTACTTGTTCTAGTTGTGCACCTTGTCCTTCAATCTCCTCAAAAAGTGTGCAAGCTTCATCCTGCAAAGGTTGGAGACTCTAGGTAACTTCCATGACTTTACTCTAGATGGCATGGACTTGTTGTTGAACCATGCATTGTTCCTATGACCTTTTCATCCTCTCGATCAGTGATAGTAGCTTCAACTGTGGTTGCACTATTGCTTTCTATTGCTTTTCCTCCTGGAGTTGTGACTCCAATGTCCTTAGTTCAGGGTCCTTTGCAAGGCGCTCATAGGTCTGCGCACTTTGACTATTGAGTTTCTTGCATTCCAAGGTCAATGCCTTGATTCTTTTGACTGCGCTCCTGGAAGTTTCTTCTCTTTGATCTTGCACTTCCTGCGGAGTGCTTGGCACGACTTATAGTTCCAGTTCTTCTATTCGTGCTTAGAGCTGTTGAATGGATTTAGCGAGATTCCCCACTTGGCTCTCAGGCCTTTATTCTTCCATCTATGTTAGGCCTATCACAGAGAAAAGTGCTCTGGTGATTGCTTCTTTAACTCCCATATGTTCCATGATTAATTGTTCTTTCTCCTTCTGGATCTGTGCTCTATCCTCTGAAAACTTCACCTGGAGGTTGTATTTTTCTTGTTGCGCAACCTAAAGTTTCTCTATGGCTTCCTCCTTTTCTTGCTTCAGGACCTCTATGGCATGTTCTTTTTCCTCCTGGACACAAGTAAGGAGAGCCTCTATCGATTCTTCTAGTCTTTGTAGTTGGGCAGGCTCATCTCCTACTTCTATGTCCCCTGCTGACAATGACACAATAGGCATTGCGCAACTCGAATAAATAGCCTGTTGTACCCCTTTGCACTCTGCCCCGATACTGTCAAACATTGTCTCCTATTTGGCTTCGCTTTGCTGAAATATGTCTTCTAAGGTATCTAATACAACAGCAATGATAAGGTCAATGTCATCCGCCATGAGCATAGTGTGGAATGGAGGTTTATTGGCTTTTGACTTCTTCCGTGATGAAGGTGTCCTCGGGGAACCCTTTATTTTCTTGTATGTTTATGCCTCTGTCAATGGATCTTTAGCTGGTGTTACTTCTCCCTACTTCTTCTTGTCTTCTTCCCCTTCATCCTCTTCTTTGTCTACTTCGTCACCTCCTCCCCCTTCAGGTGAATTTGGTGTGGTTTCCTTTGATGTGCTGCTCAATTCCTATACCTCTTCCTTATTTTTCTTCTTGTTGTTGTTGGGTGCATCATATTCTTCACGAGTGACCATAGGGCTTCCGATGAGGTCGCGGTTGGAGAGTTCTACCTAGTCAACTAGTACAAGGAAATCTGTGGGCCACTCCTTGGTTATTTCTTCCATGTCCTCCTCTGTTAGTTTATAATAACTTTGTAGCTCCTCCTTTCTTTCATCTCTACGCATAGTGATATATATGAAATGCCTATCTGCGTGGAACTTCGCGAATGGCATGAACTGGTGCAAGGTATTCAGCATCATGCAAGGGAAATATTCAATGGCACCCTTCAACTACAGATAATAGGTGTGGAACACCACATTTGACTGCCATTGTTTTTCCATGTCACTCTAATACCAGAGTGTAGTGAACTTCGCAGCTAGTGGTTTGGACGGCTCAATTTCAAGGAAGGTCACTCCTTTCGACATCTCCCAAGAAATGAAGGCAATGAGGATCAACAACCAACTGAAATGGAACTCGTAGCCTTTATCCTGAGATTTGTAGCAGTCTTTCTATAACTGGTTGATGAGGTAGCTCTCCTAGTTCATTTGCAGCCCTTCAACGCATTTTCCTATGAGGTCGACGACAAACCCCGTGACCTGTGTTGGCCTATTCTTCCTGACAAGCTTACCAGTGATCAACTGGAAAGAGAGGTGCACTGCGGCATTCTAGATGGAGGCTACCTTATAACCCCGCTTCCCATTCTCCACATCACCATAGGTGTCTTTTATTTTCTATGCCAGGCCGTAGTGTGCATCCTTCCCTAGATAAAATCCCTATGAGTCTAGTCCTTGCATGCTCAATTCGGTGATTCGGTGGATAACCATCAAATCTACTGTGATGGGCATGTCCAACCATAGGTAACCACCATGGAATCACAACAACAAGATTGTAACGCACGCGTTAACCTCCTGATGTTTGTCGACGTGTGGTAACTTCATTACATTGAGGATGGTCGATCTTGCGATGTCCATGGTCCACGGGTGGGGGATTATTTTCAACTTATTCCCCCTTGTCTTGGTCAAATACTTGTGTGGTGCGAGCATTCCATGGTTCTTTCAATGTCCCAAGTTGAAGTCACTAATATTTAGCATCATAATCCTCTCCAACTGTGGTCCTACTACGCGTATCCTCTTCGGGTGGTATGCAGTGATTAATGTGTAGTCGAAGTCCCTTGGGATGCTATCACGACTCACCGTGTCAGCCAGAGGTGGGATGTAGTCGGGAAAGATTGATGGGATGAGCTTCACATCTGCCAAGTCATTGTGATTCTTGGTTCATTTCTCCGTCGCAGTTCGGGATGGCCCAGATCGACGTGCAGTCGATGGGGATGCTTTCACTCCTTTTGTCGATGAAGCTTGTGCTCCTGTGGACATGACATTCTCAACCTTGAGGTCTATGAGAATCTCTTCAATGGATTTCTCTACTGCGCTAAAGTCACCTGACATACACGCTCAAGATCTAATATCTCAGGTCAGTGAAAAAATAATCAAGGTAGTAGAATGGATGGAGAGGTCTCAATAAGCACAACGCGGTAATAGTCATCTCTTTGTGGGCTCGAATAATCACAATTGGAAAAAGTGTTCTGGGTGAGACATGTGACATACTAAATAGAAAACATCGTAACAGACTCCTCCAATGGGAAGGAGTGCCTCAATCAATGCAATTTCATCCGTTATGGCACAGTCCCAATGGTCCAATGGTGAACGTTCCAACAATAATTGTGTTTCTATCCATTTTTTAGCGTTGTTCTAACGGTTAGGACACCTCCAAAATTCATATTGCTTCACGACGGTGAAGTGCCAATATGCGCTTCTCTGCTATTCCGGCGAGGTTCAAGTTCTAAAAACCTTCCTTCTGTGAAGTCCTCTCTAGAACCTCTTTCAATTTTTCTATCTTTGCTTTCTTCTTACTGAGATTTCTAGATTTATTTCATGTGATCCATGTGTCTGGATTCCTCTTTCCATTCTTGTTCTTATCTCCTCTTGGAATAGTAACTTCACACTGTTGAGGGTCTTTCACAAGGTTCGAGGATAATACTTATTTTCTTACTGTTTCTTGGGTAGGTTCTCTACTCTCCTATATGGATAAGTTCCCTAAGTCTTCTTGTGTTCTTTCAACTTTGGTAGCTAGGTCTCTGGTCCCCAGTTTCTTCGACTTGTCCTCTTATTCTTCTAGTAAGCGCATTATTCTCCTAGCCATGAAATCCCTTAATTCTTGCTTTCTTTGTTCTAGGGATTTCTCTTCTTCTTTCCTTCGGATCTGATCTTTCTCAATCCAAGTCCTTCCTAACAAAAGTGAAAGAGGGCCGTTGTTCTCAACAAACTTAATGACCTCAAATTCTTCTTTTGTCGATGCTCCATGAACAATCATAGGTACATGGGTAAGTCTTCCACATAGAGTTATCATCTTTCCTTTAAATAATCCTATTCCTCCCAATGAAGGAATCATAGCAGGCTTTCCTAATATTTCCCAAGTACTTTCTGTCATAATGTTCACCTGTGTTTCTGCATCCAATACACAATCTATGTCGAAGTCTCATATTATTTCTTCTATGCACTCTTTCTCTTTTAAAAACTCTAATAAACTGATGTCTCTGTGATCATTCAGTGTTTCTTTCATTTGCAATAATATAGCCTCTGATTCTTTCTGGTTCTTTAGCATATTCTTAGTCTCTTTACCTTCCTCAGGGCTTTCTTGTCTCATATTCATCTTTTCAACTTTAGCAATCATTCTAGGTCAATCCAAAACTTCATGTACAATAGCTTTATAACAAAGGAAAATACGACTTCTACCAAGGCATTGCTTAGCAAGATGTCTCGGTCTTCTGCAACTATAACAAAGATTCAATCCTCCTTTTCTCTTAAATGATCCCCAAAATTTCATGTACTGCGCACTGGGATCACAGTGATGGACCTGCAAAAAATTATTTCTAGGATCTTGCATCCACTTGTTAGTCCAAAATTTCTTTCTATGCATAGGGATAACATATATTTCACTATTTTTATCAGATCTATTCATATCATATCTTCTTTCTTCAAGTTGTTCCCTAGTTTTCATACTAGGACCAAATCTATCAAACATACCTAGATCCATTCTTTCAAAAAAAAAAATTCCACTTATCTTTGTTATAGGAAAATCCCCCTGCGGACAAGTGGATTTCCTCTTGAACCATAAATATTTAAGATTAAGACAGAAAGGTGCTAAATTTGGTCATTGACATCCTTTCAAACCTAGCTAAGTCAACCAAATAGAGAAAAGGAAGAATAATGTACCTTTTTGTCAATGTTTGTCCTTGCCCAGTCCAAGTTGAGCCTTGATCCCCAATCTTTTCAACATGTCCTGCAATCCAATAATAGAAAAAACACAACAAATTCCTATTCTACCATGATTAATCCAAAAATAGATCTATCTATCAAAGAAAACTTCATGTAGACATACACAACCTTCAAAGAAACAAGCCAAGCACATGTATTAATGAGAACTATATAGCAATACTTACAGACCTTTGATGAAGTTGCAGCAACCTCTTCCAGCTCTCCTTGTCCATCCCCTTTCTCAAATAATCCACCATCAAAATGAATATGCCTTCACTGATAATTATCCCTTATGATATCATAAGTTTGATGCCTCTAAACTGCCATCTACTTTTCACCATGAGAAGGCCTCCTTATATAATCTTGGAGAGGCCCAACCACCTTAGAGATTATTTGGATAGGTTGAGGATATTTCTCCATCAGTTGTGCATCCTCCCTAAGATCCAGCCTTGACCTCAAATTCGAATCCAACTAACTCCAGAGATGACGGGGATTTTTCCATGATTTTCCTCAACAATCAAAGATTCCCTCAAACAACCAAGCGCTCCCTCAAAATGGGACACAGAGTGTTGCAACACTCCCCCAAAGAAGGGTAGAGAGTGTTAAAAAATCCCAACGCTCCCCCAGAAGGGTGCAGAAAGTGTTGGAACGCTCCCCCAAAGAAGGGTAGGGAGCACTGACACTCCCTGACAGTGTGTAGGGGAGCGTTGGCCTTCAAAAATGGATTTTAAGTGGTTCTTTCCATGGAAAGAGCTTTGTACTCTTCATCAGATGATTTCTCCTTCTTAAATAAGTCTTTGAAGGTGTCTCAAGTGTCCTTGTGATGTCGTTAGAGACACAACATAAGCGATATGGCAGTATGATGTTTGTGAAACTTGCGACACTTGCGGCCAAGATGCGACACTTGTATTGACGATAATAGGTCATCATTGAAACGAGTAATTTTGATGTGTAACAATCTTACCTTTATCAGAGCACAAAGCTTTAATATCTTACTTCTTTTCTTCAGATCAAACTTCTCTTCTTAGCATGGAGCTTCACAAGTCAAGTAGAGTACTGCGCACTAAAACAACAGATCTACACACAAAGCTTTCTCTTTTCCTCAGTTCCCAGTAATCACAGTTTCAGGTCTCGGCAATGGAACCATTTTTTTGGCACAGGGGCAAACCCAGCTTTCAAAGCTTCAACAATGCACCAACAAAACCCTAACTATCGTCCCTTTTGGCAACACCTGCAAAGCAGATGAAGTCTCACCCGAGGTAGAGGCAGGGGGGGTTGCAAGACTCAAGTGAATACAACCTAGCTGGGACATAGATCTATGATCATAGTACTTAACAAAGAACTTAGCAGTTAACATTCATTATCATTTAACCCTTATTCACATTGCAAGTAAAACCCTAATTACAGAGAAGTGCAGTATTCAACAAGATCTAACACCCCCAAGCACTTAACACTTAAAAATAGAACAAATCTAGAATTCATTCACATTACTAAGCACTAAGATACTATATCAGATGCATCTAACATACATAAACATGAAAACACTAAGCATAAATCACATTAATCACACAAAGCAACCATAACACAGGATATACGTGGTTCATCCCTAGCATGGGGCTACGCCCACCAATTCTTCATCTTCTTTATTATCTTCTGTCAATATCCTTACATGAACAGAGCCTCAAAACCAACTCCGCATAGGAAAGGAGATCTGGGCGCACCTCGCCAGATCCTCCTTCCACGAGCTAGGTTACAGCACAAAGCCTTTACACGACCTCTTACAATCACTTGCACTTAGCTCTGCAAGTCTTACACAGTATGCACAGAGCATTCAAAAGTATTCGCACTTAACTAACATTTGCACTAAGCCATCAACCTTTCTTACATCGCATAACTACTTATTTATACATTAAAAAATAGTCCTAAACATGGGTAAACCCATGGGCCGACATCCCATACCCGTTACATAAAACCTAATCCCAAAAATCCCACAAAAGGGGGTGAGATCTCGTGATATCTTCTTCACCTAGCGCTTCGTCCTTGACCAACCTGTTGAAGTCCCCAAAATTGGTCAAACATGACCAGCGTTTCCACAAAACCTGATGAAGAGCCAACACGTGATTACGTTCAGCCCTAGGATTTTGGTCTTATGTACACCTCATATGTCTGATGTGGTAGTTGTTAGCATTAGTTTGGGGGCTAACGGATGTGCACAAGGAGTTATGAGCCTCAGCCATATGGCCTTTGCATGTGATCAAGCATCGATATCTTCAAGGGCCAGTGCATAGGATTTAGCCCAAGGGTCCTATGATAGCGCCAAGAATCCAGGAGCCAGTGGAGTAAGGGGCCAGCACGCAGCCCCTTGGGGGATGGTGCTTGGCCACATGGTTCCATATGACCCTGTAGAGGGGGAACACGCCTAGGCCAGGGGGCTTATGCCAAATAATTATGCAGAATTGGGTTTTTAAACCTTAGCTTAAGATGTTTTATGGATTTTATGCCTATTTTTTGAGATTTTGGTCATTATTGGAAGATATTGGGCCCTTTTTTAGGCCAGATATTGGGGGGAAGTTGGGAGATGGTTACCAACTTTAAATCTATATAAACCTGGCCTTCTTGAGGCTAGGGGAGAAAGTTCAAAACAGGTTTATAGTGTCGGATTTTTTAGCCAAGGCCATTTTCATGCATGGAAGCTATTGAGGAGTGCGCCTTTGCAGGCCATTTCTAGGAGTTTCGTTCATCCGATTTGGGTCTCGTTAGTTTTGATGGGTTCATGAGATCTGGTAGAAAATTACCAGCTCATTTTTTTAATCCATTGGCACTTTCATGATGTACATTTAAAGCTTTGAACAAAAATAAGAAATCCACTGAGACAAGGCCCGGAGACGTAGGCGATATTGTCGAACTCCATTATCACATTGGTGTTATGGTTTGTTGTTGTTTATGATTCATTTCAGATTTGTGTATGTGTATATGACCGTTACATTTCATCTCTAATTATTCCTTCTTTCATTCAGCTTCCTAATTGGTTAATAAACACATGCAAAATAACTCAACCATTTTCGTGTAAAAGACCTTTTCGGATCAATATCCTAATGCGGCCCTCAGCTGGCGCACTAATTTTGGTGGTGGTAAGTTCACAATTACTGCAATCTTTGCAAGATCCATGATCAAACCTTGTATGCATACTATGTGACCTAATAGAATTCCTAAGGGTGTTCCAAATATACATTTCTTAATGTTCAAGGATATTTGGCATTTTCTGCATCTTTTTAGAATCAGACTCAACACCTCTACATGATCCCTCAATAGGTTGTATATTGTCCAATCATCCAAATATACTTCTAGAAACTGATGGATGAATTATTTGAAGGAAGCAATGACTACTCTGGAGAAAATTTCTAGTGCATTTTTCAGTCCAAAAGGCATGACTTTGTACTGGTAGGATCCCCATTCTGTTGCAAAAGTATTCGTGTGTCAATCTTTTGGTGCTATCTTGATTTAGTGGTAGCCTGAGAATCCATCAGTGAATGAGTATGCTTCCTGGCCTCCTACATTTTCTATGACTTCATCTGTAAAGGGTGTAGGGAAGGGATCATGTAGGAAAGCATCATTGAGATTTCTCAGATCTACACAGATTCTTATGCCTCCTTTGTTTTTTTCTTGAACTACCATGGGGCTTATCCATTCTTATTCTTCTACTGGTTCTATGATTCCATCTTCGACTATCCTATCGATCTCAACTCTGACTTGTTTCTTATATATTGGATTTAGTCTGTATGGTCATTGTCTGATCGGTCTTGCCTCACCTCTAAGTGGTATCTTCATTTCACCTAGCTCTCTTGCTATGCCCTTCATTTCTTTGAACGTTGTGGGGAACATGTTGGTGTACTCGTGCAGTAACTCTGTTATGATTTCCACTGTTTGCTCCTCCCAGTAGTCTCCAATGTTGGCAAGTTTGGGATTCTCAGCGGTCCCAATGTTGACTTTATTTACCTTGATTGATGCAGCAATTGCTTATGATTCTAGAGGTGGACCTTCCACTTCTCTTTTTCCTTCTTCTTCCTGAATCTAAATGTCACACGGGTCTTCTTCATCTGGTACTTCTTCCTGCACATGGTATCATGACAACAATTATTTCACTGTATGTTTGTTTCGATGTTGTTCCTCTATTATGAGTTAGACTTTCAATGCCTTAATGAATATCACCCCTCTTGTTTGTTTAAGTGTTGCATCTATGTTGGATTTCTCATGTTCAAATGAGAAAGTGACTGTAAATTTTTGTTGTAGTATTGTCCAGCTCATAGTTACTCTGCGCAGTTCCTGGTCTGTATACCAATTTGTTGGGATTCCCTCTAATGTGTGTACAAAATGATGAGGCCATTCTTTTGGGGGTGTCATCTTCCACAACACTTTGCATGTCTCCAAGTGTTCTTCTAGTGCCCCCTATCCATCATATTTATGTTGTTGGTTGCTTCTTTGTGTTGCACCAAACCTAATGTGCAGTAACTATTTACATTGGTACTAGTCCTTGATTGTTTCTTTGTATGTGCCCCACCATCTTGAAGGTGTAGCCTTAAGTGTGATGTCGAGAGATAAAAATCTCTGATTTTCTGATACTTCATCTTCATATCTTGTTAGGAATGCTTCCAAGTCATTGATTCAATGGAAACTTGGAGGTTCTATGACTTCTGTCCTAACCCATCTTACTGTGCGGTCTATTCAAGTGCATATTCTGGTTGAGACCTCATGTAGGCGATGCTTCCAATTCTCCAAACCCATGTCTGAGTTGGAAGCACATGATGTGATACTTCTCCATATAAGTACACCATCGACAGTTGGATTGATGTAATCTTCAGTGTGCGCGATGGTCCAGTACATCTGGTTAATTTCTTCCAGGTATAAACATGTTGGTTCCACAAATCTTTCGGCTTCTAATGGATCTAGAGGCACGATAACCATGTATTCACCTGACTCAAATGTCATCTTCCTGGTCTTCAGGTTGATTATCGCCTAATTTTCAAATTCCCAATCCAATCCCAGTAATGTTGGATATGGTGTTGTTCCATCCACGATTTCGATCACTTCAAAGTCTTCCTTAGTGCGCACTCTGTCCAAATCTACTATCACTCCTTTTAGCCTCCCTATTGGTAGAACTTTGTGTTGGTTTGCTAACTTCAGTTGGACTAGTGAGTATCCTAAGGTAGGCTCTCCCATGCATTTCCATGTATTTTTGGGTAACACATTCACTTCATATCCCAGATCTAATATCACATCTCCCATGCTAAATTCTCTGATGTTGGCATTCAATCTAAACTCTCTATTGGTTCTCCTTCTGGCATGGAGGTGATTAACTATCCTTTGTTATATAACTTTCCCTCAAAAAATTTGGTACATCTATCAAACAGATTCTGTAATACTATAACAGATGATGGATCCTTACATACTTGAATACAAGATTGCAGGAAAGTTTTAATACAACTTACATGGTTTCCTGGGTGGACTTCACTGGTATGGTCCAATGCTGACGACATTTAATATGTTGGGACGTATTGGGTATGTTGTGCGTTAGATGTAGATGCAACATTCTTCTTGATAAATTCTTGAATGGCCTCCTTAAAGGTCTCCTTCTCCTTTTCTGCATCAAATCGCTTGGGTGGCTCGGTATTTTTCTTAATGCACTTGTGTTGTACTGGTTCCTGTTTAGCCACATCATCTCCTTTTTTAGCACCTTCGTCCGTCACTATGTTTTTGTTCCTTCCATATTCTATAGCTTCTATAGAGATCCATTGTACGTTCCGATTGTTATGATTTTGTTTCTCATGTATATTCCCCAACAATGTTGTGCAATCCTTTGTTTCATGATATGTTGTGTGACTATACATGCATGTCCCAGGTGGTAGAGGGAATTCTCTTGCATAGTGCCCTGGATGTTGGAAGTTATGGCACACTACTGGACATATTCCACGTCCAAATCCTCCTCTACCTCATCCTCCCCATCTGTACCTAGTGTGATCTATGCACAGTGTATTGTACTGCGGTACCTGATTATACTACGTAGGGTTATACTGGGGTTGCACAGTGTTATATTGCACGGAACAGTATATACTGTGGTGGTGCCTGATTAAATTGAGGTGCATCTTGACCTTTCATCATTTCGGCTTGCACCCTATATGTGTTTAACGTCCTTTCCCTCATCAGATCCATGGTTCTGCAGTGTTTTTCACCGTGGCCTACTAATTTGAAAAAAGTGTAGTATGCATTCTTTGGTATTGTTTGGTATTTCTACATCATAGGACAATGATATGGATCATGCCTGTGTGTCTTGCAAATTTCACACCAGGGTCCTCCTGTCAACAATGGATTTAGCATACTTGTTGCCATATACTGCGCAAATGTTGGAAATTTGTTCTTATGGTGCCCTTTTGTTATACATGTGGTACACCGAACAACTTCACTCTTGTCCTTGCCCTTATTCTGATTGAGTTGGAAGGTAAGATTCTTCAAATCCTCCTTCAACTCCTCTATAGATGTATCTGTCTTGTGGTACTGATTCTCCTCCATTTGTAAGGCTTCCTGTAGAGCCTATGCTTGATATTGGAATTTTTGTTGTCTGAGTGGGTATTTCAGGTGTGGTAACAAATAATTCACAAACAGATGCCTATGTTGCATGTCAGTCATGGCATATCTCAATTTCCCTTTTAAACGTTTAAACCGCTGGTCAATTTCCCAGACATATTCTCCTGGTTTCTGTCGGATTTCTATCATCTCGTTCATGTATTTATCCTCCGAGCTCAGCTTCTGGAACTCATTAATCAGTAATTTCTTAATGCCTGTCAGTGCCCTTGTCATCCCAAGTGTAATGTTTATGTCTAGACTCATGTACCAGTCTACTGCGCGGTCTCTTAGTGTGATGACTAGCTGCGCAAGTTTAGTATCTTCATCAGTGATTTGTTTTTCTTCCAAAATATTTGCACAAATGAACAAGTGTTTCTCAGAGTCTTCTATTGCCTCTCCTCGAAATTTTGGTAACCGAATGATAGGATCATGTCCTGTCATCTTGAATGTTGAACTAATACCTTCGTGTGGTGTGGATACTTGACTAATTCTCCCTGAACTGGGTCCCTCATTTTTTGTTCCTAGTGTATATGTACTTCATGTTGTCTTCCTTCTTCTGAAATTCGGTTGTCTAAACGGTGCTATTATTTTTGGTGTGTTAGTCGCACATGGGTTTATGGGTTCCACACTGACATTAATATGGATAGGATTTTTTCCTTCTATTCCTGTTCTGGGACCTCTCATCTTCCTCTCATATGTTACATGCAATATTTCCTCAATCTTCTCCACAACCCGGATATCCTCTACCTCCTCTTCATCACTTTCTAAGCCTTCCCTCGTGGCTACAACTCTCTTCTTGGTGTTCACCTTGTATTGGTAGGGTACTCCATTACGCATCTTTCCAGCTATCGCCATGATCCGGTTCATATGTTCGTTGTCCATCATGATTGGGTCCAAGGCTTCCTCCTTCCTTCCTTTATCCCTTTCTCCTTTTTATGTCAGTGCTTCCCCCCTTCCCCCATGCGCGCAAGGAAGTTTAGTTGTCTGATTCCATTTTCATTACACCTTTGTTATAGAGAAATATATTAATAGAAGTATACAATGATAGAATATACCTTCCTCGAGGCCCATGTAGAAACTCTTTCTCTGTTGCGTTGTATGACTTCGCGGTATCTACTACAAATTATGTTATAAATCTTGCTACAATACTGTCGAGCCAAAATTCTACAGCACGGGTGAATTTTTTATTGACCTGATGTAACTACACGATATGAATTGGGGTCCACTCTAATTGTCGGATCCAATTTTTTGTGTGGTTACCCTTCAACCTCAATATCCACTACTGCAATAAGTGTGGAAAATCACAAAAAAATACTTCATGGAGATCAGTAAACACATATTTCTCAAGATTATTGCACAGTCTTACTCTAGGGTTTATGTTATCTTTCTGCGCAAACTCTAGTTCCTTTGTCTTCAACCATTTTTCGATCTCTTCCTTTGTGGGATTCCATGGTCTCAACATCCCCCTCTAGCAGCGCATTCTCTCACCTTCTTGTCGTCTGATTCGTTATTCTTTTGACCCGCCTTCCACAGATCTTACATTTTTTTAAAAAGTCTTCAACATATCTCATTTACTCAATCCTATGTTGTTCCAAGTGGCAACATAACCATTTTTTGGTTTCTTATCTATGAGTTATACCTTTAACATGATTGACCCAGGCTCAAGTCTACTGGGGATCCAACAAAGCCTCTAAAACTATCGTCCCTCCTTGTAAACCAGAAGGCAATGCAACACATAGAGTGCACTGTGCAGTCTCACCCGAGATAGTCTTAATTGGTGACTGCAATACTCAAGTGCTTGCATTCCATGATTGAATTGGTATCTGTGACTTGCATGTTGTCAATCATATCTAAATATTGAGGCAATATATTTTTATTCTCAATCATGCATGTAATGTAATCAGAATCATTAGCTCATTCATATATCATTCTAATAACTACTCCTAGATTGTAAAATAGAAGCAAACATTCAATCACATAACACAGGTTTTACCTTGGTTCACCACCCCCTGGGCTACGTCCACAAAGATATGGCTCTCTTGCTCTTTTATTATGGTTATGTTTCATAAGGCACCACGCGCACTACAAATTCGTTCATACATTCATGAAAAAATCCCCTCGACCTTTAAGAGGATGAATAGATCGCACCAGGATCCTCAACCTACAATATAACCCTCAAGTTCTAGCCACTATTCTCTCCTACAACTCAACAACTTACAAAAAGGTATCAGATTGCAGTCATGTTACCGACCTGTTACTCTATCTCATGCCAGTAACACATAACAAAACAATCATTGACACCCCCCTAGACCTCCTAGGTGTATATTTATATCTATTCTTGTCTCATCAGTCGTTACATTCTCTTACCAAAACCCTAACCTAGTTAGGTCTTATCGCATGCTGGCCTTGCGCGTTTTTCTCCTCTGCATGCATGTTTTCATCCGCTGCTTTTCCTGCCAGTTGTCTTTCTTTCCCTTCTTCTTTCATGCGCACCTCACATGATTTTATGCCAACTGTCTTTCCTCCACGTCGTGTCTTTTACCAAAAATGGGCATGTTCCCAACAACGGGTTTACCCTCCATTTTACAAAAGGTCTTGAATCTTGGTTCAAGGTAGAAGTCCTTAGTATCTTTTATATGCACTTTAGATGACATATATAGATTTGGAATGTTATTAAATTCACCCCAAATCTTAGATCACTAAATTTGGAGCTATATAGAAGCATGGGTGTGCATTTCCATTACATCACTTTCTATTATTTTGTTGTCTTAATTTACAAGGGAGATTTTTCCTCTTTTACACAACAACCATTTTTATGTTTGCAAATGAAAATATGAATATGTAGACAGATGTAAAATTATCTTAGACAACTTCGAAAACTTGAATCACTCAAATTACACATGTGTTAATACATGGGCATGCATTATTGAATCTTGGTGTGCATTTTTAACAAATGCATAAATCACATTTTAAAAGAAAAACAATTATTTTTCTCATACAAGTATTCCACTTTAGTCTTTCTTATTTTATAGTAACACAATTTTACCCTCTATTTTATA
Organism: Picea engelmannii; assembly: GCA_009831015.1. Lineage (NCBI taxonomy): Eukaryota > Viridiplantae > Streptophyta > Pinopsida > Pinales > Pinaceae > Picea > Picea engelmannii. The sequence goes on along the minus strand of ML808216.1, from coordinate 76,997 downwards.
AAAAATACTTAATCTTGGTTCAAGGTACAAGTCCTTAGTCTTTTTAAAATGCACTTCAAATGAAATATGTAGATTTAGATTGTTATTAACTTCACCCCAAATCTTATATCACTAAATTTGGAGCTATATCGAAGCATGGGCATGCATTTCCATTAGGTCACTTTATATTATTTTGGTCTCTCAATTTTCAAGGTAGACTTTGTCTCTTTTACACAGCAGCCACTTTTATGTTTGTAAATGAAAATCTAAATATGCAGACAAGTGTAAAATTATCCAAGACACCCTAAGAAACTTGAATCACTCAAAGTGTAGGTGTGTAAAGACCTGGGCGTTCATTTTCATGAATCATAGTGTGCATTTTTGCACAAAAACATAAATTATAGTTTCAAAGCAAAAATTGTATTTATTAAGTGTGACTGTTTATTTTTAGATGTGGAGGCTCTAACAATATTGAATTAGGGTTGTGTGCAATAATATAAACCCTAATCTTAGTCATCTATATAAACATATATCGAGAAAATTGTCATCTACATCGACCTTGACCTCTTCGACTTCCTTATTTAACACATTTATCTGCTCTCTATGTCCAATGCAATTTCAATTTTGTTTTTTACTTTATTATACATGTGTTAGACCTCCAATGCTAGGTTTGTTATTCTAACACACACCGGTATTTCGACGAATGGTTTACATCCATCAGTCCCATTTTTTACAGGACCAATGGAGCTCTCATGTGTTGTCACTTTAAGGGAATTTTCCCACCATGAAATCATTGATATGATGAATCTTCCATTCCATATCGTTGGATCATTGATGGATTGGGACCTTTAAAGCATCACCACACCAATGTCGGCCATATACCATAAATTTTCACTTTCGATGAAATCTTTGTCGGCTTTTCGACATTACTTACACACATTTATGTCGCAGTAACGTTTGGCGTTGTCCATAAAATGACGACAACTTAGATGATGATGACCTCTTGGAAAATTCCACGTAGAAAAACAATGCATCACATGCTTGATAGAGCTATGATTATCATCATTGTGACAATTATGTGCAATGAACATATTTTTGGTAAAGTCTCTTCAGATCTCCCATGTGAAATTTTGGTATGTCAAATGTTCGACACACTGACAGTGATGCCAAGAGTGTGACAAAAGGTGTTTTACTAATGTCTGGAATTGGGTTAATTGAAATATAGAGAGAAATACGTCAAAAGGGCATCAAAATGTCATCGTAAAATATGTCAGATGTACTAGTGTACAAAACCCAAGGAAATGAACCCCCTTCACTACCACACGGTCCCTTAGGTTGTTCCACTTATTTCCATGGATCTAGTGCTACTGGTCAAGAAATATCAATGTTGGAAACTCCAAGGATTCCCATCTATGGAAATTCCTTTCATAATTGTTAACATATTCATGCACATAGACATGAATGTTTGTTGGAATACTGGTAGTTCCTACATCCAAAATAGTCATGACTCACTACTCTAGAAATTAGTTTTATCATGTCCAAACCGAGACTAAAAATGAGCAAGAATGAATGAAGAAAACAAATTAATTCATAATGAATGGCCAATAGTGTAACCACGAAGTGACCCCCAAAAACCCCAATGGAGGGTTTAAATAATAACATCCAAGGAATAACATGGCCTCCCTCAAGAAGCTCATGTGACCTCTCCTGTTTCCTTTAAACAAGGTGGGTAAATAGAATTGTAATAAAGTATTATCCCTGCATCCCCCCTCTCTAGTGGAATCATAGCCCCCTATGACTCTATATGTGTATGTCTTGCAACCAGCGATGTATTTTATTATTAATAATATTCAAAGTATTACATTTCCTAGGATCTTCGACCTTTTTAATTTTACATGCACTATGGACTTTCATCAATAAACAAAATAAAGTATTGATTAAGGGACTCAAAGTCAGGGTCTTACAGAAACCAGTATCCTTTTCCCATTCCTGATTTTGTTTCCCGGGTATGTGCTTTGGATTCTAATTACTTCTATATATTACTCTCTTCACCATCTCCTCCAATTTTTTTTGTGATTCAAGAGGGATACTCTAATTGTAGATATGTTTATCTTTTTGAACTTCTCTCTCCTCCCTTGTTCTCTGAGATCTAGGATTTTCCCTTTTTTGCATGAGGGTTCTATGTGCCCCTCTTTGCTTGGATCCTCGGCTACTAGATTCATGTAAGTCAATATAATTTTTTCCCTCCACGGAATTCTTAGTGAGGATGCTACAAATGTTGACTCCTCATTCTAAAAAAGGGTCCCTAGATCCTCTATTTTGTTGGAAAAATGCCCTCGGATGATATTGAGACTCCTCAAGGTGAGGGTACTCTACACTTATGACTTAATTATAACTATGACATTGTAGGGGGGATATCCAAGGAGACCATTTCTCTCCTATAAACTCAAGAGAATCGCCCTTTCTGATCGACACTACCCATTTTTAAACAACAATTAAACCATCGTAAAGGAAAGACATGACAAAGTTTCA
>ML808216.1:57286-74300 GCA_009831015.1 Picea engelmannii | reverse complement strand
TATATATAGATAGATAGATAGATAGATAGATAGATAGATAGATAGATGGATAGATAGAGAGAGAGAGAGAGAGAGAGGTTAATTGTAATATAGAGGATAATCAAGGTTATTATTTATCCCCTAACCTATTTGTTATTTATATCGACATGTTAAAAAAATGTTTAGAATAACTCGGTTGTGTTCAAACTACTTTGACTCTCATAGTTATCAACCTTCTTCTTTCTTTCCACTGACAATATTGGTTTTTTATGTCGGATTATTGAGAGGGGGGGGGAGGGGGTGAATCAGTAATAGAGAAATTTAATCCTTTTTAACCATATAAAGCAAGTGTTATATCAATGTAGCATTATCATCCAATAATTGCAGAGTAAATAAACAATGAACAAATGAAAAATCATACACATACACAGTACATCAGTGTTTTTACGTGGAAACCCAAAGAGGGAGAAAACCACAAATATATTTTTCTTATATGTCTTTAAGAATTACATTCATTGGAAGCACCAACTTCCTTTGTTTTCCAGCTGCAACTGGAAGGAGGCTCCAACCCCCTAGTTTCTTAGGCTACAACCTGAGGGAAGCTCCAACTCCACAATTCTCTAGATACAACCAAAAGGAGGATACAACCCCCTATGTTCTTCAGCTACATTCAGAAGGTGGATACAACCACCTTTCCTTTCCCCGTCCAACTGCCCTAACGTAGAAGTAGAATGATGGAACCACTATCACACTATTACTATGAGATATACTATTGTAAACCTGTACCAATCAACCTATAATCAACCTGTAACAATCTGTATTTATAACCTATGCCAACATGTACCATACATCAACTTGTACCTCAACATGTACCATAAACAAATGCATCAACCATGCACCAAACCTGTACAAATAACCTGTCACAATAACATGTCCAAACAACCTGTAATCAACCTGTACCATAAACAAGTGCATCAACCATGCACCAACCTCTACCATATCATGCATCAAATACACATAAACTATGACTTATCAAAATGTACCAACATCATCAATTATACACCTCATGTATGTGCCAACTCATCAACTACTTGTCTCAACCATGTACCCAACATGTACCTCAACCAAAATCCCTCATCAATTTCATCATCCAAATCTGATTTGTAACTCTGTAATAGACCTAGTGTATATGATCACATACCTGCAAACCTTCCTTAACTTTAACAGCAGGAGACTGGAATTTTCATCAAACTTTACTTTAGTCTCACATGACTAATTTTGGATTAGTCAACAACCCTAAATTGAAATAATCATAACTATGCACCTGTAATGAACAAAGATATGAAAATAGTACACACTATTCTTCAATGTCTTTTATGCAATTCCTCTAGGTTTCACTTCTTGGAACCTCTCATAAAAGGAGTTATAGCAAAAATGACATACCTTGTTGAATTCTGTCTTATTCTAGAGAGCAAACTTATAGAGCATTCCCCGCACGAAATATTTATTGTATGGATCTGAAAATGGTACAGAGAATACTAAATACTTTAATCTAACCAATACATTTGGTCTTACTGAATTTGGATATGTTATGAAGAAGTTATGAGGTTTTTACTCGAAACACATGTTTTAGACTAGTTTCAGAACTAGCCACAAACCCTATTTTCCATAAAGTGTAACTACAAAAATACAACGGCCCACAAGATTAATGTTTTATCACATCTACTTGGATATGTTTCCTCAATGGCCTCCCAATTTCATGGTCTGGATCATTGTAGAAAAATAATTATTGCGAAAATGGTGAGATGACCTATAAATAACATACCTTAGAAAGCATCATCAAAAGAATTTATCCTCCCTTGAATTCCAACCTTCTTTACTTCACCTTCCCTCTGAAATTCATCTTAGATATCCTTTGGTTACCTCAGTCACTTGTATATATTCAATATTCTCAAGTGTGATGAAAATGAGAGAGCATTTCCTCTTATTTATACTTTCATGTAGTTTCCTCAAGGGGTTACCTTTTAACCATCTTAACCCACTTTCCTTATTTTAGGGTTAACCCACTTCTAACCACTTATCCACTTAGTAATTTCTCCGTTAAATTTATTATTTAAATAATTTATTTTATATCCACTTTGACTTATAGTACACTCATCACTTCACTTTATTATTTACCTTCTAAAATCTCTTAAACCACTTTCCTTATTTTAGGGCTAAGCCACTTCTAACCACATGTCCACTTATTAATTTCTCCATTAACTTTATTATTTAAATAATTTATTTTGTATCCACTTTTACTTATAGTACACTCATCACTTCACTTTATTATTTAAATAATTTCTTCTTTGCAAAAACTTTGACTACTTTGACCTTTTGGGGCTTCTAGATGACTCATGAGGGTTTTCCAACTTCACATGACCATAACTCTCTAACCGTGAGGAGTTATGTGACATTCCACATACCAATGGAAATGGAATGACATGTACTATCCATCTAGAATAATATTTCCTACAAATATATCAAAACTCATACCATTTTCCATCAAACAAACTTGGGCCCATAACCCAAACCTTTGTGCTACCGAAATTCGCTGCCGGAATTTCTTCAAGGGTTGACATTAATGACAACCAACCCAATTAATCAATATTTTCTGCAAGGTACAAATTCTCAAATATTCATGATCTAGCCCCTTTGATCTTGACCAAAATCTAAAATTTCTTAAATTTTGTTGTCCTAGCTCTATTGTTTCAATAAATATTGATAAGACAAAGGTTATGATGATCAAATCCAAGAACACTAATTACCCTAAGTTAAAAAATTTGAGGAATTTGTTTGTGGCATTTATCTTGTATTTGGCCTAAATTAAAAGCTCAACTAAAACCATAATGTCAATAAAAGTATTAATGGGCATTCAAAAACATTTTTTGGTCTTAAGGACTACTGTAAAGAAACAATATTTTGGTTCTAGGAAAAAAGAAAGTTCTCTTTGACATTCATGTTACTCCAGTTATCATATTAGGATGTAAAGTTTGTAGTTTCATTATTTCTAGAGAACTTGGAGGAAAATGGAGAAAATAACCCTATCCAATCCTCCTATTAGAGTCTAGGATTCCACCAATTGAAAATATATCTATGATGAGATACTTAATGTACAAGCACCATATAATTGACATGAAGGATAAGTAGTTGAACTTAATATTTCTTCAAATTCCATTAAAAGTAAAGAGAGATTTAAGAGAGATTGGCATAAATAAGAGGATTATTGGTTAAATCGTTGGATAAGAGAATGGAATACATCTTTACAAAATATCAATACCATTAAAGAAACTCTCACAACTAAATTTAAAGAACATTTGTGGTGTAACAAATGAAATAGAGAATAAGAGAAAGTTAAAGATCAAAACTAACCATAGAGTACATGCTAAAAAGGTTTCCTTCTACTACTAATGAATGTCCATTGAGACCAAATTTTTACTCTCAGGCCTTAATAAAGGTAAAGATTATTTTATTTAGAATTTTATTTATGTGCTTGAAAAGATTTAAGAGAAACATCCCCAAATCACAATAGCTTTGATGAGTTAAAAGGTCAGGAAGGTCGGTATTGTAACAAATATTTTGAAACTGTGATGTAATATGGGTGTACGAAATATAATCTAAGAGGATTTTTTTTTCATATTCAACCCTCTTAGCGTCACAAAGATGAAAAATTGTTTTGACCCACGATATTTTAGGAATTGTTCGATGCCTTGTTTCACTATCGAACTCATGAGAGTTTGTTCTTGTTTTAGCAATATTGATTTTCTTCTTTACACAAGTCAAAATAGAGATATACTTTTGATCTTCTAGATTAAGGTTGATCACCTGCTTATAATAGCTTGATTTTCATTTATCCTCTAATTCTTTATAACACATAGTTTCTCGAATTTGGATGTAACAATATTTTTTATATTATCATTATTTCATAGAGTGGCCTCTCCCTATTTTCCCTGATGATTTATCCAAGACTTGGCATCATTATGCAACCCCCGCTTGAGCCATAGGTGGTTTTGATTTTTGTTTGAAGAAATATTAGGAATCCTCTTATCACCCATAATGTTTATCTTGTTCTTGTACATTAGGTACCTAGTCATAGTCGTGCTCCAAATGAGGGAATGTCTTTTTTCTATGAGGAGGATAGGATAAGGTGTTTTTCCTTTAATTTTGATATTATAAGTTGTAAAACACTTTTGTACTTGCTCTATCTGTCACCAAAATTCTCTAATATGTTGTAGCCCCAAACTTCACAACTATAAGATAATAGGAGTGACAAGAGTCTCAAAGATGATTTTCTCCTATTCTCATATAAAACGGCCCACTGATTTACAATGGTTTTCAAGTCCATAATATTTTTTTCTCCCTCCATTTATCCTTTTCTTAATGCTATAGTTCTAGTTAAGAATGTCATGAATATCGATTATAAGATATTTTTATGAAGTCACTTCGTCCAAGCTATTATTGTCATATAGAAAATTAGTGTAAGTGATGTTTTTGGATTTAATTATCATAGCCTTCATTTTGTTAGTGTTAACAATGATGCCCATACTAAAGAAGAAATCCTTGAGGATTTTTAGTTTCTTATTGATCTCATAGGGACTCCTCACCATAAGACCAATATCATCATTGTAAAGAAGAAGGATGATGACAATACTAATGAGAGTCAAGCTGACACAAATCGATTTTTCCAAACAACCCTATAACTTGTCAATGTATATTCCAAATAGGGTAAGGGACAGAGGACGACCTTTATTTTTTTGTTAAAAATTCTCGTCACTTGTGGGGCCAACATTTAAACTATTGGCTAAGAAACCACAACCCAGGGGCATCTAAGTAGTCAAAATCATCCAGGGATCGCACCCATCCTGGGCCGTGCAAACCCTTAACATGGATGGATTTTTGGGTGTATCCTCCTAACTAAACACACCGTAAGGGTATTGAACTCTGGTCGCCTAGCAAAGGAAACCCACACCTTAACCGGTTGATCTAGCATGAATTGACAGGGACATGGGACAACCTTGCTTAACTACTATATTAAAATTAATTTCTTTTGAACAACCCTCAATGTTCCTAAACTTAGAAATGATGTTCTTATACAACCTTATAGTAGCGATTCTCAACTTCAAAGGAACTTTTATCTCTTCTGACCTATTCCAAAGGTTAGTCCTAGGCACTATGTCAAAATCTTTTCTAAATTCAATGAAACAATACAAGATATCAGATTCATTATTGCAACTATCCTATAAAAATATACTAAGTATAACAAGGTGGTCTATAGTTGATAATAAAATAAAATAAATAGCATTGATAAAACAAGAACCAACTATCATTAGTTGTATAGTGAAAATGGGCATTGGAAAAAAATTAAAATGCCATAGGAGGAAAGAATATGTGATCTTTTTCAAACTAAGAAAGTAGGTGATGTGAAACATTTTCTCTTAGAAACAAAATGTTAAAAAAAAAATCATTTGATTTCTTATGAATTTTTTCACGGTCCAATAAACCAATGTTACTTTCTACGAAGGGTAATCATCATCAACACAAATAAATAGTATTTATCATTATCAATCCTCAAAATAAATGTAGTTAAATTAAGAGAAGTATTGAAACATTCATGAAAAGATACAAGGAATTAGTTTAAATGGAACTACCTTCAAGTTGGGATAAAAATATAAATTTTATTCAAGAGGAAGCATATGAAGATATGCTAAAAAAGGAAAGGGATGATATAACTAAATTTGAAGATATGGATGGTGTTTTGAAAGGTCAAACTATTGTCTGCAAGTTAATAGACGATTTTCATTTGTTATGGAAAATGTAAACTTTATTTCCTAATATTCCATCATATGATAGATATACAGAGCTTGATATAGCTTCTAAAAAATGGTTAAGGCCTAAAGAAAAAATCCCTAGAACTAGCCAAGCTCATACCTTATTAGGAAATTTTACCAAATTTATTGTGTTATATATTATGTTCTATGCATGCTTGTACTTTGTTCTATACATGCCTATATTATGTTCTATAAGGGAAATGAAAACAATGACTTGGTTTTAAAAACAAATAATCAGTGGTTGGGTATTTAATCATCACTTGTCCTTTGTGGCTTCATGGTTCATCATTATAATGGTGTACAAATAATTTACAACATAAAAAATGACATTTTTATGGAATAAATAATGACAAATTAGGATGTTTATGGAATAAATAATGACATTTTTTGTTTCTTTGAGGAAAATATGGCATAGACAAGCTTTTTCAGCAGAGGTATGTCTTTAGAAAAAGTATGCACATATGAATGGTGTTCATAGGAAGATGAATGAAAATTGATGTTGATACATTGTATAAGATGTAATTTGACAACTTAACTTGAACCATGGAGGAGAACAAAGAAAAATGCACATTTTTTATGGAAGATATACAATAGTATATGGTAAGCGCCACCTTTTAAAAAGGTTGTTTATCACATATATAGTATTTGTCACTACCTTCTTATGGATGAATGTTATATGTTTTATACGTACAAAAACACATATCTACACACACTTTCTTTCTTTCTTTTACCTTTAAATTTTGATTTTCTACTTTCTATGCATGAATCGTACTATGCCACTTTCAATCATTTTCCAGTAGATAGAATGGGTATGGGGAATTGAGAGTGATGCGGGGAGGGGCTAAATGAGATTCCACCTTCATGTAATTGGCCCAGTTCAATAGAGAATATTTTTTTCTTGGAACCAAGAGAAGCTCAGTCAAGTATTCCATTTTAGTGTTTCTAGAGTCTCGTACATGGTGATATGTTTGTTTAATTAATTAATTATTATTTAGTCATTTAATCTTGTATTCTCTAGTGATTTCTACAGGTCTTCAAAATGGAAATGCAACTAACAAGTAGAATATGTGTGATGTGTTTGTACAATCTACTACCTCATCAAGTTCATGGAAACGGTTAGTTAGTAGTCATTTTGCTACTTTAGTTAGTGTATGTGCACAATTTCCAAAGATTCATGTATATTTCAACCCTTTACTAAATTCTAGGCACAAATCACCCTAGTATCCAATGTTTATGGTTTAAAACAAATCCAAAATCATATAACATGTAACTTGTAAATTACCAAGGTCCAACATTGTACATGGATGTTTCTTCCCAAGGCATGCATTTTTCATGATGCCATGTGCTCATGCATTTTTATGCATTTTGTTTGCATTTACAAGGTGGCTTTTATCCTTTATACACACTAGAGGGTTTTAGGCTTCAAAATGCACAAATAAAGTATAAATAGATTGAAAATGATAAAATCCAAACTCCACAATTTGAACCACTCAATTTGTAGGTCATATGAGTCTTAGGTGTGCATTTTACAATAAGACAGTTTTACCCTCCATTTTACAAAAAGGTCTTGAATCTTGGTTCAAGTTAGAATTCCTTAGTATTTTTAATATTCACTCTGATTGAAATATATATATTTGTAATGTTATTAAATTCACCCCAAATATTATTTCACTAAATTTGGAGCTATATAGAAGCATAGGCATGCATTTACATTAGGTCACTTTCTACTGTTTTGGTGTCTCAATTTACATGGAATATTTTCCTCTTTTACACAACAACCACTTTTATGTTTGCGAATGAAAATCTAAATATGCATATAGGTGTAAAATTATCTAATACAACCTCAAAATCTTGAATGAATTAAGATGTCAGTGTGCATTTTTGAATCCTAATGTGCATTTTGAACATATGCATAAATTATTGTTTAAAATCAAAATAAGTATTTTTCTCATTCAAGTATTCCATTTTATTCTTTTTGGAGTCTCATACATGTTGATATGTTTGTTTATTTATTTAATTATTATTCAATCATATAGCATTTTATTCTCTCATGATTTCTCCAGGTCTTCAAATTGGAAATGAAACTAGCAACTACCATGTGTGTGATGTGGTTGTACAAGCTCATGCCTCATCGATCTCATGTACACAAGTCGTGAGTACTCATTTTTCCATTTTATTTAGTGTGTGTGCACAATTGCCAAAGATTCATGTATATTTCAACCCTTTACTGAATTCTAGGCTCAAATCGTCCTAGTATACAGTCTTTAGGGTTTACAACCAATACGCAGCCATGTAATGTGTAACTTGTAAATTACCAACACCATACATGGATTTTTCTTCCTAGGGTGTGCATTTTTCATCATGCATTGTTTTCATGCATTTTTATGCATATTTTTGCATTTACAAGGTAGCTTTTATCCTTTATGCACACTAAAGGGTTTTAGGTTTCAAAATGCATAAACAAGTATGAATAGATGTAAAAAAAATTAAAATGCAAACTCCATAATTTGAACCACTCAATTTGGAGATCATATGAGTCTTAGGAATGCATTTTACAGTAAGACAGTTTTACCCTCCATTTTACAAAAGGTCTTGAATCTTGGTTCAAGATGGAAGTCGTTAGTATTTTTAACTTGCACTCTCAATGACATATATAGATTTGGAATGTTATTAACTTCACCCCAAATCTTAGATCACTAAATTTGGAGCTATGTAGAAGCATGGGCGTGCATTTACATTATATCACTTTCGACTATTTGTTTTTCTCAATTTAGATGGGAGATTTTTCCTCTCTTACACAAAAACCACTTTTATATTTGCAAATAAAAATATAAATATGTAGAAAGGTGTAAAGTTATCTAAGACAACCTTAGAAACTTGAATCACTCAAATTGCAGATGTGTTAAGACATGGGCATGCATTTTTTAAGCTTGGCATGCATTTTGCACAAATCCATAAATTACAGTTTAAAAGAAAAACATGTATTTTTCTCATTCAGATGTTCCACTTTAGTCTTTCTTATTTTATAGTAACACAGTTTTACCCTCGATTTTACAAAAATTCCTTAATCTTGGTTCAAGGTAGAATTCCTTAGTCATTTTAAAATGCACTCCAGATGAAATATATAGATGTAGAATGTTATTAACATCACCCCAAATCTTAGATCACTAAATTTGGAGCTATATAGAAGCATGGTCATGTATTTCCATTAGGTCACTCTCTATTGTTTTGGTCTCTCAATTTACAAGGTAGACTTTGTCTCTTTTACACAGCATCCACTTTTATGTTTTCAAATGAAAATCTAAACATGTAGAGAGGTGTAAAATTATCTAATACACCCTTAGAAACTTGAATCACTCAAATTGTAGGTGTCTAAAGACCTAGGCATGCATTTTTGTGAATCCTAGCATGCATTTTTGCACAATGGCATAAATTACAATTTCAAAGCAAAACATGTATTTATTAAATGTGAATGTTCATTTTTAGATGTGGAGGATCTAACAAACTTGAATTACAGTTTTATGAAATAATAGAAACCCTAATCCTAATCATCTATATCAACATATATCGGGAACATTTTCATCTACATCATCCTCAACCTCTTCGACTTCCTAATCTAACACATATATATGCTCCCTATGTCTAATGCAAATTAAAAAAAATTTACATTATTATACAGGTGTTATACCTCCAATGCCAGGGTTTTTATTAGAACGCACATCGGTATTCCGATGGATGGTTTATGCTCGTCTGTCCCATTTTCAAGAGGACTTGGAGCTCTCATGCGTCGATGCTCTAAGGGAAGTTTCCCGCCATGGCATCGTCCACCTAACTAATTTGTCATGCCATATCGTTGGATCATTGATGGAATGGGCCATCTAGAACGTCACCACACCAATGTAGGCCATCGACCATAAATTTTCACTTTCAATGGAATCCTTGTCAGATTTTCGATGTTACTTACATGTAATTATGTCGCAGTAATGACTAACATCGATAATAAAACAATGGAAACATGTTGATGATGGTCTATTGGAAAATCCCATGTGGAAAACCAATCCGTCTCATGCCCAACAATGATATGATTGTTGTCATTGTGGAAATTATGTGCAACAAACATATTTTTGGTAAAGTCTCTTCACAACTACCACGTCTAATTTTGTTATGTCAGATGTTTGACATACTTACAATGCTGCCAATAGTGCGATAAAAGGGGTTTGACTAATGGTTGGAATTGGTTTCATCCAAAGGCAGACATAAATTCATCAGAAGGGAATCAGAATCTCGTAAGAAAATGTGCCAAATGTACTAGTCTACACAACCAAAAGAAATTAACCCCCTTCACTACCACGTAGTCCCTTAGGTTGTTCCACCTCTTTCCATGGATCCTGTTGTCACAAGAGTTGACTCTAGGCTGTAAAAGAGCCAAGCCTTAGCACATTTTTTAAAAGAAATAAATCTTGTTGATCGATTAGTCATAGGAAGCTTCTAGAACTAGGTTGAAAATAGTCATTCCACTCATTTATAGATCAGAAACGAAAAGGCATGACCTCATTTGTCTAATTCATTTTAAAATCATGAGGATGGATAGAAGATAGGGGATGAACAAAACTGAAAGAAAAATCCAAGTATCTGGTCTTCCTTTCAATAGAAGAAATAACACTGAAACTTCAAATATCTGAACACAGGTCTTGTCTCACTCATAGAAAGACAGAGGAAAGGTTGTGAACAAACAAAACTTGTAAATAAGGAAAAAAAATTAAGATGCAGGTCTTGTTCCACTCACGGCAAAACAGAGGAAGAACTGCACTTTAAGGAATGCTTTAAACTAGCTATAGCAGAGGTATTACTAAATTGTAACCATTACAAGCTAAAATAATGAATGGAAGGAAGAAAGAGCAGTGGTGCAAACTTCAGAGACAATAATACAGGAAAAAGACAGAATTAGACAGTGACAAAGTATAGAATCTCTTGGAACTATGTTTTATATTTTCTGAAAAAGAATGCATTACAAACCCAGCCTCTGAAAGGCTCCTGAGTTGTTCTTCCCCTAGGTGTTACATACATTATTCCTTTTAAAAGAGAAAAATTATGACATAAAACTCTTAGCGTTCCGGGAAATATGAACCGGTTCGCCTTCTATGGACAGTGTGAATGCCAGGTGCGTCTTCCAGATGCTCCGCAGGCTGCTTGAACCGTCACTAATCATTTTGACAAGTGGAGTTATAGATGAATTAAATAAACGCAGGGAGCTACAGCTACCCTAGACCTCAAAAAGGACGTAGTGTGCCACGGTGATTTGCAAAGAGGTGATCGCGCAAAATATGACTGCTGTTGGTGGAGCTAAATTCATAACAGATGAAATCTCTACTCTAGCCTTGTCACTTGATCTTCTTTCGAGCCATTCAGCCAATGTAAACAAGAACAAATCCCCCAATCCAATAGTGCCCGAAACTACAATAAGCATGAGCACATTTATGTCTAGCATGAAATTGCGGATGGCTACGAAACTCTTCAACAATATAGATAGAATACCTACAGCTATGGCACCTAAAGCCACCCACTGGAGAGGGTGGTACAAATACTGGAACAAAGATATCGCAAGGAAAAACCCAGAAGCTAAAGTGTAAGGACTCGGCCATTTTCTTGCACTTTTCAGCTGCCTAACCACTCGAAGGCTCACATCTAGCCTCGCCTGATTTAATGCCTTAACTATCTTTGATGGCGGGATGAGGCTCGAATCATGTAGCACAGTCATTGTTCTGAAACGCGCTCCACACCATCCAGAGGATGAAGAACCCTCTCGATCAGAGGCACCTCCGATGGATAGCAGATGCCCAAGACGTTAAGAGTTGTTTTACACAATTCATGGTTATCGCCTGAGATCTAAGTCACTTGTTCTGCATCTTTCGTCACCATGTCTTAGAGAGAAGTTCTTCTACGGAAATAAAAATGCCATCTGTCGAAGAGCTTCTTTGCACTTACATACTCCCTAGCAGTGAAATATTCTCGGCCCATCTCTCTACCGATACAGTAAACCCTTCTACTAGATTTGACCAGTTGATATTGTTCACCTCCACGAAAGTCGAAAGGTAGCCCTTCTGTGGATTCGGAGTCGGGATTCCGTGTAGCAATCTGTTGCAGTCTCTCGGCAGAGGGGGCCGAATAATGAAACAACACGTTTCTAACGGTAGGTATTCTCTGTCCATTTGTCTGGGCATTTCTAGCATGTAAAAAAACATGACTCTCTACCTTCTTAGGACGATTCTCTGCCTCTTCCAATCTCACCCATGCTCTGTTCCTCTGGTTATTCCCTGACCTCATTTCTGACCTCTTTTCTGCCAGTCTGGACAAGGGTTTTAGAGTAACGACTCTTGGCTTTCTTCAATGCGCAAAAACCCTAATTTGCCTCACGTCCGCATGAAAAACCTTAATGCATGCAACCAACGAGGCATTGCATCTGAGCGACCGATGTGAAGAATCCTTGCACAGCTTTGTAGCTGAAACCATTGCTAGGCTTCCACTGCATAGAGAACCTTCCCCGTAATGCTTGAATCCTTCCCAGCTAAATGATTGTCCACTTGATAATACCTGCGGTTGGACCATTGTATCTTTCTTGTCATAAAAACGGAAAGAGATGAAAACAAAGATGTAATTTACGACACAAGTCTGTTTTTCCAGAATCCACTGACATCGTCTTGAGTGTAGAGTTGAGGCTCTGCATACAATTCATCAACTGTCCGAGAATCCATTGACTGCAAGTTCTGGATTTCCGTTTCCAAATCATGTACTTTTGATAAACTTTTAGACATAGCCATTTCTCCAACAGAGGTTAGAATTAAACTCTTATCAGTCTTGATAGTTTCAGATTTTAAATTACTAGTTCGACCAACTATTCTCCATATTGAGACCCATTTCCCTCAGTTGAAGCATTCTCCTTTGTATCTTGCTTATCATTCTCAACAATTGACTCTGAAGACGCCATGAAGCTTGCATTTTCCATAGAAAACTTGCATTCCAAACCCAATGATATTGAGTCGGGAACATCTGGACGTTGTACACTTGCATGCCTCTCCCAAGTAATGGGGAAAAAATGATCCAATTCTGCAGATATCTTTCCTTCATGAGACTGTAGAACCTTTGCCAATTTGTGAGCTCCATATCCAAATGCACTTTGTACATGATAGAAGTTTGCTTTGCTCACACTCCTCCCGTGATTATTATTTTCATGTAATGGATCAACTACATTCAAGAACTTGGATATAAATTGTCGACTATTGCTATCATGGCCATTTGGAACATCAGAGTACTTATCAATACATTTCTTTAGAAATTCCTTGCTAAGAAACAGTTTGCCTCCATCTGTTTGAGGTGGTTCAGCTGTTATTTGTGGAAGAGCGACTTTAGGAACAGGACCCTGTATGCTGACACAATAATTGTCCCAATCGAACTTGCTAAAATAATCCAAAAATCTAAATAAAACCTCTAGTGGACCCCATAGTGATACATGGAAAAGATGAAAAATATACAGTACCAATGTCTCCAAAGCATATGTAGAAATAAGTCCATGATGAGTGCCAAGAATACGACTTTCATAATAGCACCATGCTTTAACAAGTATAATACTACGTTTGATAAGTGTTTCTTCCCAATCAATAGATTAACCTCCTCAAGAAAGCAAAGGGTACCAAGTCCTCCAAGCTGATTGAAGGAGATGTCTACAACAATGTTTTCAACAAGACATTTCACAAGCCTGACCTTGGGTAGCACAGTCAATTTTGATATTTGTTACAACATCGGCTCCCTCTAGGGATGGTACTTTCTCGTAAAGTGCCAAGAATAGTAGACCAGGTGCCTTCATCCATTGGGCGACCCAAAATCATCCTCATCAAATCCTGAACCCTGTCACTTTACTCGCATCTTTTCGAAACGAAAACCCACTTATTCATCCATTGGGCTATGGAGTCGTAATGCTTTAAAACAAAACCATACTGGATTCAAAACTGAACTGAAAAACATATTGAAAACCATTGATGTAATCTAATGCTTGAATTCAAGCTTATTTATATACATCACCTTCTCTAACTACTGAAAAATTTTCACTGAATCAAATGATACGAAAATGCCAGTGAAGCCAATCCAATAATTGCCTACTTATTTGAAACTTTCTCACACTTTCTTCGAGCAGGCTGAAAAAGGAAACCGACAACTCCCATCTGACCTGTTGGTGATCATGTATTTTCAAACCTTTCATCAATTCTTGTGACCAAATATTGATGACATAGCATATTCCTCTACTAAATGAATCCAAAAGATCAGCAAAAGGGTCTTGGAAAAATATATCGTCCTGAGGTTTTAAAACATCCAGGACTACTCTATGTTCTGATTTATGATGCTCAGGATCATTAAACATGGCAACCATATCTTTTTCATGAAACAAAGCAGAGTCTAAAATCTGATCTTCTGGCAGGAAATCATCATAAATAGGTTCACTAACTTCCTATAAAGTTCCATGGAATACATGACTGTCCACATTTAAAAATAGATTTACATTTTTAGAAATGGAAGAAGTTTTACACTCATATCCGGGACTGTGTGAAAGCTGTAAATCTATGTGAGTAGGGGCTGCAACATAGTTATGCAAGGGAAGACCCTTCTCTTCCTTAGTTAAAGGAGAAGATGGTCTCTGTATTTTCTGAATAAAACAACAATCATTCCTTTCTATCTCTTTTGCAGGTTGATCGTGATGCCGAATATCTTCTTCTTGAGTAAGTTCACAAGATCCAGCATCTTTATGAGCCAACTCTTCCTCATACTGATCATCTTCATCAACTTGATAAATTTCTATTTTTTCTTCCTCTTCCTCAAGAGGACTTGTATCACAACAATCTTCAAAAAGGATTTCAGCAGAATATATCCTCTTACAATGTTGATGAAAAAGTGTGTGAAAACATCTCAATGAAGGAATACTGGAATGGTGTAAAGATTTATACCAGAGTCTAGCATCTTTCTCCAATGAAAACATAAAAAATTTCATGAGGACATCTTCATGATGTACATTTAATTCCTCCATGAGCTTGTGGAATTCAAACAAATGTTGACCAGGATTGTCATCCTCATATTATCCAAATTTAGGAAGGATATCTTCCCAAATTTTAATGTCTGGAACAGTGTTTGGAAATCCATAAACATTTGTAAATTCCAGAGGGGAAAACCTTGCAACAATTCGAGAAGCGAACGAATTCGACATTTGAGACCAGTGGAGTCGCCAACAAAATCATGTAGAGTCTACGAACCAAGGAGTCACCAGGTGAATGATCACAGCCAATTGAATGTCTATCCCTTGTTCACCATCAAGAGATAGATCCGAACTTTGTCGTATCCCAGGGAAGATAACTTCGTCCTCCGTCCCCGGCAGCGGCGCCAATAAATGTTGTCGCAAGAGTTGACTCTAGGTTGTAAAAGAGCCAAGCCTTAGCACATTTTTTAAAAGAAATATATCGTGTTGATCGATCAGTCATAGGAAGCTTCTAGAACTAGGTTGAAAATAGTCATTCCACTCATTTATAGATCATAAACGAAAAGGCATGACCTCGTTTGTCTAATTCATTTTAAAATCATGAGGATGGATAGAAGATAGGGGATGAACAAAACTGAAAGAAAAATCCAAGTATTTGGTCTTCCTTTCAATACAAGAAATAACACTGAAACTTCAAATATCTGAACACAGGTCTTGTCTCACTCATAGAACGACAGAGGAAAGGTTGTGAACAAATAAAACTTGTAAATAAGGCAAAACAATTAAGATGCAAGTCTTGTTCCACTCATGGCAAAACAGAGGAAAAACTGCACTTTAAGGAATGCTTTAAACTAGCTACACCAGAGGTATTACTGAATTGTAACCATTACAAGCTGAAATAATGAATGGAAGGAAGAAAGAGCAGTGGTGAAAACTTCAGAGACAATAATACAGGAAAAAGACACAATTAGACAGTGACAAAGTATAGAATCTCTTGGCACTCTATTCTATATTTGTTGAAAAAGAATGCATTACAAACCCAGCCTCCGAAAGGCTCCTGGGCTGTTCTTCCCCTAGGTGTTACATACATTATTCCTTTTAAAAGAGAAAAATTCTGACATAAAACTTTTAGCATTCTGGGAAATATGAACCAGTTCGCCTTCTATGGACTGTGTGAATGCCAGGTGCATCTGCCAGATGCTCCGCAGGCTGCTTGAACCGTCGCTAATCATTTTGACAAGTGGAGTTATAGATGAATTAAATAAACGCAGGGAGCTACAACTACCCTAGACCTCAAAAAGGACGTAGTGTGCCACAGTGATTTGCAAAGAGGTGATCGCGCAAAATATGACCGTTGTTGGTGGAGCTAAATTCATAACAGACGAAATCTCTGCTCTAGCCTTGTCACTTGATCTGCTTTCGAGCCATTCAGCTAATGTAAATAGGAACAAATCCCCCAATCCAATAGTGCTCGAAACTGCAATAAGCATGAGCACATTTATGTCCAGCATGAAATTGTGAATGGCTACAAAACTCTTCAGCAATATAGGTAGAATACCTACAGCTATGGCACCTAAAGCCACCCACTGGAGAGGGCGGTACAAATACTGGAACAAAGATATCGCAAGGAAAAACCCAGAAGCTAAAGTGTAAGGACTAGGCCATTTTCTTGCACTTTTCAACTGCCCAACCACTCGAAGGCTCGCATCTAGCCTCACCTGATTTAATGCCTTAACTATCTCTGATGGCAGGATGAGGCTCGAATCATGTAGCACAGTCATTGTTCTGAAACGCGCTCTACACCATCCAGAGGCTAAAGAACCCTCTCGATCAGAGGCACCTCTGATGGATAGCAGATGCCCAAGACGTTAAGAGTTGTTTTACACAATTCATGGTTATCGCCTGAGATCTGAGTCACTTGTTCTGCATCTTTCGTCACCATGTCTTAGAGAGAAGTTCTTCTACGGCAAGAAAAATGCCATTTGTCGAAGAGCTTCTTTGCACCTACATACTCCCTAGCAGTGAAATATTCTCGGCCCATCTCTCTACCGATACAGTAAACCCTTCTACTAGATTCGACCAGTTGTTCACCTCCACGAAAGTTGAAAGTTATCCCTTCTATGGATTCGGAGTCAGGGTTCCGGGTAGC
>ML808216.1:16241-57236 GCA_009831015.1 Picea engelmannii | reverse complement strand
CGGAGTCAGGGTTCCGGGTAGCAATCTGTTGCAGTCTCTCGACAGAGGGGGCCGAATAATGAAACAACATGTTTCTAACGGTAGGTATTCTCTGTCCATTTGTCTGGGCATTTCTAGCGTGTAAAAAAAAATGTCTCTCTGCCTTCTTAGGATGATTCTCTGCCTCTTCCAATCTGGCCCATGCTCTGTTCCTCTGGTTATTCCCTGACCTCGTTTCTGACCTCTTTTCTGCCAGTCTGGATAAGGGTTTTAGAGTAACGACTCTTGGCTTTCTTCAACGTGCAAAAACCCTAATTTGCCTCACATCCGCATGAAAAACCTTAATGCATGCAACCAACGAGGCATTGCATCCGAGCGACTGGCGTGAAGAATCCTTGCACAGCTTTGTAGCCGAAACCATTGCTAGGCTTCCACTGCATAGAGAACCTTCCCCGTAATGCTTGAATCCTTCCCAGCTAAATGATTGTCCACCTGATAATACCTGCGGTTGGACCATTGTATCTTTCTCGTCATAAAAACTGAAAGAGATGAAAACAAAGATGTAATTTACAATGCAGGTCTATTTTTACAGAATCCACTGACATCATCTTGAGTGTAGAGTTGAGGCTCTACATACCATTCATCAACTGTCCGAGAATCCATTGACTTCAAGTTTTGGATTTCCGTTTCCAAATCATGTATTTTTTATAAACTTTTAGACATAGCCATGTCTCCAGCAGAGGTTAGAATTAAACTCTTATCAGTCTTGATAGTTTCAAATTTTAAATTACTAGTTCGACCAACTATTCTCCATATTGAGACCCATTTCCCTCAGTTGAAGCATTCTCCTTTGTATCTTGCTTATCATTCTCAACAATTGACTCTGAAGACGCCATGAAGCTTGCATTTTCCACAGAAAACTTGCATTCCAAACCCAATGATATTGAGTCGGGAACATCTGGACGTTGTACACTTGCATGCCTCTCCCAAGTAATGGGAAAAAAATGATCCAGTTCTGCAGATATCTTTCCTTCAGGAGACTGTAGAACCTTTGCCAATTTGTGAGATCCATATCCAAATGCACTTCATACACGATAGAAGTTTTCTTTGCTCACACTCCTCCCGTGATTATTATTTTCACGTAATGGATCAACTACATTCAAGAACTTAGAGATAAATTGTCGACTATTACTATCATGGTCATTTGGAACATCATAGTACTTATCAATACATTTCTTTAGAAATTCCTTGCTAAGCAACAGTTTGCCTCCATCTGTTTGAGGTGGTTCAACTGTTATTTGTGGAAGAGCGACTTTAGGAACATGACCCTATATGATGAAACAATAATTGTCCCAATCGAACTTGCTAAAATAATCCAGAAATCTAAATAAAACCTCTAGTGGACCCCATAGTGATACATGGAAAAGATGAAAAATATACAGGACCAATGTCTCCAAAGCATATGTAGAAATAAGTCCATTATGAGCGCTAAGAATACGGCTTTCATAATAGCACCATGCTTTAACAAGTATAATACTATGTTTGAATAAGTGTTTCTTCCCAATCAACAGATTAACCTCCTCAAGAAAGCAAAGGGTACCAAGTCCTCCAAGCTGATTGAAGGAGATGTCTACAACAATGTTTTCAACAAGACATTTCACAAGCTTGACCTTGGGCAGCATAGTCAATTTTGATATATGTTACAACAAATCCAGTGCTACTGGTCAAGAAATATGAATGCTGGAAACTCCAAGGATTCTCATTTGTGGACATTCCTTTCATAACTGTTAATATTCTCATGCACACAGTCATCGATACCTTGTTGGAATACTGGTAGTTCCTACATCCAAAATAGTCATGGCTCACTACCCTAGAAATTAGTTTTCTCATGCCCAAACCCAGACTGAGAATGAGGAAGAATGAATGAAGAACAAAAATGTAGTCACAATGAATGGCCAATAGTGTAACCACAAAGTGACCCCCCAACAACCCAAAATAAAGGTTTAAATAATAACATCCAATGGATAATGTGACCTCCCTCAAGAAGCTCACGTGACCCCTATGTTTTCCCTTAAAAAAGGTGGGTAAATAGAATTATAATAAAAGGCTTATCCCCTCACCCCCCCTCTCTCGTATAATCATACCCCCCTATAACTCTATCCTTGTTCATCTTGCAACCAATGATGTATTTTATTATTAATAATATTTAAAGTATTACATTTCCTAGGCTCTGTGACCTTTTCAACTGTACAGGGACTCGAGCCTTTCATCAATAAACAAAATACATTATTAATTCACAGAATCAAAGTCAGGGTATTACATAAACCAATATCCTTTTCCCATTCCTAAATATTTTTCGTGAGTATGTGCTTTGGATTCTACTTACTTCTATATCTTACTCTTTTAACCATCTCCTCCAATTTTTTCTATGATTCAGGAGGGATACTCTAATTGTAGATATGTTTATCTTTCTCATCTTCTCTCTCCTCCCATGTTCCCTAAAGTCTAGTATTCTCCCTTCTTTTCACTAGGGTTCTATGTGCCCCTCTTTGCTTGGCTCCTCGGCTACTAGATTCAATAAAGTCGATAGAACTATTTCCCTCCATGGAATTCTTAGTGAGGATGCTACATATGGTGACTCCTCTTTCTAAAAAAGGGTCTCTATATCCTCTATTTTTTTGGCAAAAGGCCCTCAGATGATATTGAGACTCCTCGAGGTGAGGGTAATTTGCACCTAGGACTTCACTATGACTATGATACCATAGGGGGGATATCCAAGGAGACCATTTCAATCCTATAAACTCAAGAAAATCAACCTTTCTTATCGACACTACCCACTTTTAAACAACAATTCAACCATCATAAAGGAAATAAATGAGCAAGTTTCACAATCCTCGAGGCTCCCCACCAAAATTAACAAATTAATTAATTATATATATATATATATATAATAATTAATTTTATTGTTTTAATAAAATATATTGTAGTAATAAATTTATAAATAAAAAATGAACATACTTTTTAAAAAATCATGAAATAGAGATATCAAGGGTTGGTACAAATAGATTAATTGTAATATAGAGGTTAATCAAGGTTATTGTTTATCCCCTACCCTCTTTGTTATTTATATTGACATGTTAAAAGAATGTTTAGAAGAAGTGGGTTTTGTCCATAATACTTTGATTCTCATAGTTATCAACCTTCTTCTTTCTTTCCACTAACAATATTGGTTTTTTTTCAAGGTACAAATTCTCAAATATTTATGATCCATCCCCTTTGATCTTGACCAAAAAGTAAAATTTCTTAAAGGTTTATGTCCTAGCTCTATTGTGTCAATAAATATTGATAAGACAAAGGTTATGATGATAAAATACAAGAAAACTCATTACCATAAGTTAAAAAATTAGAGGAATTTGTCTGGGACAATTATCTTCTATTTTACCTAAACTACAAGTTCAACTAGAACTATAATTTCAATAAAAGTATTAATGGACATTGGAAAAAAAAATGGTCTTAAGGACAACTATATAAAGAAACAATATTTTGGATCTACGAAAAAAGAAAGTTCTCTTTGACATGCATGTTACTCCAATTATCATATTAGATGTCAAGTTTGGAGTTTCAATATTTCTAGAGAACTTGGAGGAAAATGGAGCAAATCACCCTATCCAATCCTCCTATTAGAGGCTAGGATTCCACAAATTGAAAATATATCTATGATGAGATAGTTTTTTTTTTTTTTAAATAAAAAAGTAGTACCTATTATATTGCCAAACAGTAGATTACAATGTTCCCTGTCGCAGCCAGTTGTCCTGCCTGTGCAGGAAACCAGGACAGTTGGGCTAGGTCATAACAAAACATATGGGTTCCCTGCCCGGAGGAAACCAGGGCTATAAAGCTAAGGAGTTTTAAAACATATGCCATAACTAACCCAAAAAGTTACTAAACTTTCTAACTGAACTGGACAGCAGAAATATTCCTAACCGGGTGCCTCGTTCTTTGTCTGACGCCAGCCTGCCAGGAGCGAATACACCCTTGCGCATGTCAGACACTGACGCTTTAGAGAGCTTTTGGAATAAGCTGCGAGAATCATGTCCAGTCGTTGGTCCATCTGGGCTAGGAGAAATGCGTGGTCCTCCATCAGGTGCCTGAGCTCGAAGATGAGTGGGAGGTACCGAGAATCCGCGACTGGAGGCTGGTTCGTTTCCTCACTGACGTTGGGCATTCCTGTGCTTGGTTCCCCCAGTACACTTGATGCCAACCCCGCAGTCTTCACTATCCCTGTGATGTCGCCGGGAGGGGCTTCCTCTTCCACGATGCATGTTGGGAAGAGGTCCTCTTCGGTGGCAGCGTTGAGGTCCCACTGGGCTTTTCCATGCAGGGGCTTTGTTGCTTCCGCACTGACGAGCGAGGGGAGATGTTGTTGCGCTTCCTCCCAGCTGATTTCTTCAATAATCGCCATTGGTGGCGTCCCAGGTTTGTGCTTGCGTCTGGTGGCAGCCAAAGCTAATGCTCTTTCGAAATTGCGGATGCGTTTACGCCTAGACTCAGCCCTGTACCATGCTACCCCTCTGCGGGATTTCCCCCGGAGTCTGGGCATGGTTCGAGCTGCTTCCTGCTCGGTTATTTCACTACCTGACTGCAATGGAGGTCAGAATTTGCAATTGAGCCAAATGAACACTGCAAGGGTCCAATTCCCCTCACCACTATTCATCTCCTCGATTGAACACCACTCTATCGTGCCTGCCGAGGCCATTAAGGCTGGGTTGTTATTGCTCTGGCTCCAGGTACAGATCCCTCGCGTGAGAGGGCTCGTCGACGGGAGGTGCCTGGTGTAGTTCATGCGCGAGTTAATGATCAAAGGGCGGTTCGTCGGTTGATGCCATAAATGGGCGTCCCGGTGATCGTCCAGGTGTTTGTGGATTGGCGCGTGTCACCCCATCCGGGGGGAGGAAGTCCCTGTGGGATAGGGCCTGGCACTTCGTTAGAATGTCTGAGCTCTCTAAGGCTTGGTCCATCCAGCTTGAGTAGTCATCTTCCCTTTCGACTGCTTCGTTTGCTAGGCAGTCTACGACCCTGTTTGCCATTCTCTTCACATGGGAAGGTACTATGTTGAGCATGGATGTGAGGAGGCTCTTGAAGTCCTCGAGTAGTCCTGAGAGACGCCAGCTTGGTGAGATCTTTGAGGGTGGACTTCCATTCAGGATTTTGGTGATTAGGTGGATGATGACCTGTGAGTCTCCTTCCAGGACTATATTGCGGTGACCTTTGCCTATAGTTGCCTGCAGTCCACTCATTAGGCCTGTTAACTTTGCCACATTATTGGTCATTTCCCCAAGGAAGCCTGCTAAGAGTCCTAGGATTCGCCCTTCTGGGTCTCTGATCACTGTGCCCCATCCTGTTGTGCCTGGGTTGCCTTTGGCAGCTCCATCAAAGTTGATTTTAATGAAAGGGGCCTGAGGGGGGGACCAAGAGATGGGACTGGCTTGGGTGGGTTTATTGGTCCGCGTGGCTGAGTAATTGGCAGGGAGGGGCTGCCAATGTTGGAGGATGCTCTGCTCCTCGGGGGTGCCCTTAAGGTCCGCCTTTTCCCAGGGTTTGCTACGGACGGTCTCTCTGATTAGCAAATGAATAGTCTCCCAGGTGTTCTCCGGCGAAGAGGCCTTTGAGTGGAAGATTCTCCTGTTTCTTTCCTTCCAGAGTTGCCAGAGGATAAATCCTGGTATGAGGCGCCATATGTGGTTTAGAAGCACGCTTTTGAAGGAGATTTTGTCCCAGTGATCTATTGTTTCCTTGATGCTGTTACGCTGTTGCCCCGACCTATGCATGATTTGCGCACTTTGATCCCAAACATTTTGGCTGTATTGGCAGCCATTGAAGAGGTGCTCTATGGTTTCTTCATGTTGCTGGAAAAGCACACAAAGGGAGGGTCCAACGAAGCCTCGTTTCCTAAGATTGTCCCAAGTTAGGGCTCTATTATGCACTACTAGCCAGAGAAAAGTGGAGACCTTAGGCCAGAGAGTAGAGTCCCAAATTTTACTCCAGATAGGTTGTTTATCTTCACCTTGGTGGTGGTTGTAGATGGTGTAGGCTTCCTTTATTGTGAATGTCCCAGCTGTGGAGTATCCCCATCTCAGGATATCTGGTCCATCTCTGACTTGAATTTTCCTTTGCTTGGCTTGCACAGGCCAGCTTCCCAGGCTGAAGTTTTCAGGGACTCCCAGGTCTTGGTGTGATACCTTCCATTGACGCTAATGGGGGTGCTTCTCTTGAGGTTTCCAAAGAGCCTTGACTTTTAGTGAGGCATGCGTGTCAATGGCTTCCTTTAGGGTGGCTAGATCTTCAATGCCATTCAGTGGTTTGAATTGCTGCCAGGAGTCGTGCCAAAACAAGGCACTCTCCCCATCTCTGACCTCCCAGAAGGCGTGATCCTGGACCAGGGTGCGGTTTTTCCAAGCGGTCTTCCAGATGTTGGACCCTTGAATTGTGGTGTTATGTCTGATGAGTTGATTGATCGGCGTTGATGGGGCATATTTGTGTCGCCAAATTTGTGCCCATGCCGTTGTAGGAGCTTTCAGCCAACGCCACCAGATTTTGGCTCCCATGACTTCATTGAGTTTACCTGGGTCCCGTAGTCCTAGTCCCCCTTGACTCTTTGGCATGCAAGTTTTTTCCCAGCTCACTAGGGCCCACTTTTTGTTTGGTTGATGCCCGTGCCAGAGGAAGTTGCGCTGCAAGTTTTTTATGGCTTTTATGACATGTTTTGGAGCTGTTAGGACCGTGAAAAGATAGGTGGGGAGGGCCTGCAGGACCGATTTTAGGAGGACGAGTCGGGAGGCAATATTAAGGGGTCTGAAAGTCCAATTACTAAGTCGGTTGGAAATGGAAAGGAGAAGGTTGTCCCAGAAGATGGATCTTGCAGCAGCGCCCGTGAGGGGAACGCCTAGGTAATTGGATGGAAGGGAGCTCCTTGGTATGCCTAGGAGTCTGGAAACGTGGGCTTGAACCGGGGCAGGGGTGTTGAAGAAATAGAGCTTGGAATTTTCGAGGTTAAGTGACATGCCGGAGGCTTCCATGAAGTCAGAGAGGATAGATTTGAGGGTGCAGGCTTCCTTTACTGAGGGGGAGTTGAGTAGAAGCGTGTCATCTACGAACTAGCTGTGGGAGAGGGCCGGCTGAAGATTGTGGAGAGGTAGTCCTTTGAGGGATACATCTGAGAGCGTTGATGTGATAGATCTGCCCAGACCCTCCGCCATGAGGACGAACAGGAAAGGTGAGAGGGGATCCCCCGGGAAGGCGAGAAGGGTCGGGAGGGAACGCCATTGACCAAGATGGAAAAGAAGGTGGAGGAGACAAGATTGAGGATCCACTTGACCCAGCCTTGATCAAAGCCAAAGGAATCAAGGATGGCTTTGAGATATTGCCAGCTGGCTCTGTCTAAATCTTTGGAGAGGTCCAGTTTTATTAACATACCTGGGGTTTTGGAGGTTTTGAGAGAGTGAATGACTTCATGCGCCAGAATGATGCTGTCCATGATTTGTCGTCCTTCCACATAGTCGGCCTGTTCTTTGGAGATGACGTGCATTAGGATGGGTTTCAATCTGTTGGCTATGACCTTCGTGATGATCTTATAGATGACGTTGCAGAGGGCTATGGGCCTGAAGTGCTTGGGGTTGGTGACGCGCTCTTCTTTGGGAATGAGGGTGAGGAAGGTCGCGTTGAGAGCGGGCAGAACCACTCCCAAAGCTCGTGATTCCTCCACCACTTCCCAGACATCTTTTCTTATCAGGTCCCAGCAATGATGAAAGAAATCAGTGGTAAACCCATCCGGTTCCGGGGCCTTGCCTGGGGGCATGTCTTTAACCGCCTAATCTACTTCCTCCTGAGTGATGGGCCTGGTGAGGGCAGCATTTTGCTCCGCTGTCACGAGGGCCGGGATGTGCCTTGTGACTCTTTGGATGGAGGTTGTTCTATCCTTCTGGCTTTCCGTTAGGAGGTCTTGATAGAAGTTGATTAGTTCTGTTTCTATCTCAGAATGATCTCTGATTGTGACGCCTTGCCCGTTTTCTAAGTGGGTGATCCTATTGACATGCCGTCTATGTATTACTGTCCTGTGAAAGAACTTGGTGTTCCGCTCCCCCTCCTTAAGCCACTGAACTCGAGATTTCTGTTTCCAGAGAACCTCCTCCTATTTTCTTCGCTCCTCTAGTTGCCCTTGGAGTATTGCTTCCTCTTTCATCAGGTCCTCGGTTCTGGTCCCAGCGATGAAGGTTTTCTGAATCGCCTCTAGCTGGCGTTCTATGTCTTGAATGCTATGGAAGATGTTTCTGAAGCAGTTCTTATTCCATTGCTTCAAAAACTATTTGAAATTCTTGAGTCTTTGCTGGAATCTGTACATGCTCGAACCATGCTCTATTTCATCTTACGCCCACCAGTTCTTGGCTAGGTGTTGGAAGTCTGGGTGAAGGAGCCAGAATTTTTCAAAGCGGAAGGGTTTGTAACTAGGTTTGGGTACGATGTTCGTGCTGAGGAGCAGCGGCCAGTGGTCTGAGCCAGCTCTCGGTAGGATGAGGCTTTCCAACTGGGAGCCTGACTCCATTAGTGCCTCTGAGACCAGGAAACGGTCCAATCGGCAGGCAATGTGTTGGGCGCCCGATCTACGATTCGACCAGGTGAAAATGCCATTGCTACTCTCTATGTCTACTAATTTGAGATGATCAATAAGAGTTTTGAACTTACCACTATCTTGTTCCAGCCTTTTGGTGCCCCCTGTCTTTTCTTCTAGCGAAAGGATCATATTGAAGTCCCCTCCTAAGACCCAGTTGTGGGTGGTCACCAAGGTGTTGATGAGCTCCAATCTCTTCAGTAGTTTGTCTTTGTCTTGCTAGCTATGAGGGCCATAGACATTCGTGATGTCCCCCTCCTGATTCGAGCTGATGATCTTGAAGTGAGCCGTGATCGTGCCCACTATTGAAAAGGGGTTGTGGATGCTGACGCTTGCAGGGTTCCAGAGGATATCCAGGCCTCCTGAGGCTCCTGCAGAGTCTATGGATATGAAGTTGCAGTCTCGCCAGATTCGCTGAAATATGGTTTCAGCTTCTGCCCCTGTGCATTTGGTCTCCTGTAGCAAGAGCATATCTGGATTCTCAGCTTTTATGTAGTCTCGGAGGGCCCATTGTTTAGACCATCCATTGAGTCCTCTTATGTTCCAAGTGAGGATTTCCATCATTGGGTTGGTGTCGGGGTTTGGAGATAAACCTCCGAGATCTTCTGGATCTGTCCTGAATTTATCATTAGGTTGTCAGCTTCCCTAATCAGTTGTTGCGCTATTTTTCGACCTCTTCTTTTGTTTTCTCAGAGGATCTTCTTCGAGCCAGAGTGAGAGTCCGTGGCTATGCCCAGTCTTGCTGTGGATCCTGTGGAGGAATTGAGGAAAACTTTGTGCACCTTACGCAACTGTTCTTCAGGAAGGGTTTGTAGGTCTTTGCGGTTCAGGGCCTCTTCTAGCTTTTCGAGATCTATGCCTGCAAGGTCTCTTTCGTCCAACTGCATTGGGGTATCTCGGTCCCCCTCTCCCCGGTCCTCCATGTGTGCTTCCTTGCCTTGNGGGGGGGGGGGGGTGGGAGTTGGTGTGTTTTCCGGTGCTTTCTGCAGATTTTTGTGCGGATCTTGGATTTCCTCTTCTTCTGGCAGGTGGTTCAGGATCTCATAAGTGTTTCTTGTTGCAATGTCTTGCTTTTGTCCTTGGTTTTGCCTTCTTGGTGGATTTCTTTTCTTTTCCTCCACCGTAGTGAATCCATCCTTTTGTGCTGGCTCGTTTGGCTTGGCGGTTTTCCTAGTGAGGGGGCAGTCCCTGTAAAGGTGCCCATGCTCGTGGCATCTTCTGCAGTGAAAGGGGATGTGCTCATAGTCCAAGGTTTGCTGCCAGTCCTCGTCTTGATATTCCAGAGTTACTGATCCGGGAAGCGCCTTAGAGATGTTCATGTATATGCAGATCCTGGCATAGGATGTGTATTTCCTCTGTCTGGTGGCCTCTGACGCTCTTACATATTGCCCGAGGGTGTTTCGGATGCCCATTAGAATCTCCTCGAGCCAGAACTCTTGGGGTAGGGAGTATAAGCGAATCCATACTGGGGCCATGGTGAAGTCTTCTTTGTCAGGGCTGAACCTTTCGGTCCAAAATCTTAAGAAGAGCCCAGTTGAGTTGAAGAAGTAAGGATCATTTTCGAATATCCTATCTTTGTCCTCCAGGTTGTACAGGATGATTGTGAAAAATCCCTTGGAGATGAGTTGGACTTCGTAATCTCCTTTGGGGTTCCACCAATGTTTGATCCATTTATGCAGATCCCTCTCTGAGGGCCAGAGCCCTAAAAATTTCCCTATGAGAGCATGCTCTTTCATGAACTCTGTGTGTTCTCCTACCCTAGTGGAGCTAATAATATATCGTGGTGCTTTTTCCAGTTGGGGTATGCATTTACCTGGTTCCCAACCTCGATGTGGTTTCGCCTGGGAGGTTCCAGCTTCAGCTTCCGTGTCCATGTCCTTGCGAAGGCCATGTTCCCTGGCCAGGAGCTGCTCGCGTACTTGTTGAGGCGGCTCGAAGGTTTGTCTCTTCATGCTGGTGCCAGATCGATCGTTGGCGACGACCTTGCTGTAAGAGGGGGGTTGTCCCCCCCCCTCGATTCCCATTGTGCTACGTCAGAAGGGGAGGATCTGGGTCGTGCTGCAGAGCACGCGCCGTGCGGGGGCGCTGGTTGTGGGCGATCGCTGTCTGCGGCTGGAGGATTAGGGTTTCCTCAGTCCCTATCACGCATCGTTCTCGTTTCTGCGTAAATTGTTCATCTATGATGAGATACTTAATGTACAAGAACAAGATAATTGACATGAAGGATATAAGTCACTTCTTAATATTTCTTCAAATTCCATTAAAAGTAAAGAGAGATTTAAGAGAGAGTGGCATAAAGAAGAGGATTATTGGTTAAACCGTCGGAGAAGAGAATGGAAAACATATTTACAAAATATCAATACCATTAAAGGAACTCTCACAACTAAATTTAAAGATAAAATGTGGTGTAACAAATGAAACCGAGAATAAGAGAAAGTTAAAGATCAAAATTAACCATAGAGTACATGCTAAAACTGTTTCTTTCTACTACTGATGAATGTCCATTGAGACCAAATTTGGTCTATCAAACCTTAATAAAGGTAAATATTATTTTCTTTAGAATTTATTTATGTGTTTGAAAATATTTAAGAGAAACATTATTAAATCACGATAGTTTTTATGAGTTAAAAGGTCAGGAAGGTCGATATTGTAACAAATATTTTGAAATTGTGATGTAATATGGGTGTACGCAAGACAATATAAGAGGAATTTTTTTTAATATTCAAGCCTCTTAGTGTCACAAAAATAAATAAAAAATTATTTTGACCCACAGTGTTTTAAGAATTGTCCGATGCCATGTTTCATTATCGAGCTCATGAGAGTTTGTTATTATTTTAGCAATGCTGATTTTCTTCTTTATTCAAGTCAAAATAGAGAGATACATTTTATCTTCCATATTAGGGTTGATCAACTCCTTATAATAGTTTAATTTTCATTTATCCTCTAATTCTTTATCGCACCATAGTTTCTCCTTGAATTTAGATGTAATAATATTTTTAATATTATCATTATTTTGTAGAGTGACCTATCCCTTTTTCCCCTAATGATTTAGCCAAGACTTGGCATCATTATGCAACCCCCGCTTGAGCAATAAGTGGTTTTGACTGGTGTTTGAAGAAATATTAGGAATCCTCTTATCACCCATAATGTTTATCTTGTTCTTGTACATTAGGTACCTAGTCATAGTCGTGCTCCAAATGAGGGAAAGGATCGTTTCTATGAGGAGGATAGGATAAGGTGTATTGCCTTTAATTTTGATATTATAAGTTGTAAAATACTTTTTCATTTTCTCTATCTGTCTTCATAGCTCTCTAGAGATGTTGTTGCCCCAAAATTCACAACTATATGATAATAGTAGTGACAAGAGTCTCAAAGAGGATTTTCTTCTAATCCCATAGAAAAAGTCCCACTGGTTTACAATGGTTTCAAGTCCATAATAAGTGTTTTTTCCTCCATTTATCATTTTCTCAATGCTATAGTTCTAGTTAAGCATGTCATGAAGATTGATTATGAAATATTTGTATGAAGTCACTTCCTCCGAGCTATTTTTTTAATACAGGAAATTAGTGTAAGTGACGTTTTTGGATTTAATTATCATAACCTTCATTTTGTTAGTGCGAACAATGATGCCCATACTAGAGAAGAAATCCTTGAGGATTTTTAGTGTCTTATTGATCTCATAGGGACTCCTCACCATAATAACAATATAATCAGTGTAAAGAAGAATGATGATGCCAATACTAATGAGAGTCAGGTTGACACAAATCGCCTCTTCCAAACAAACCTATAACTTCTCAATGTATATGCCAAATATGGTAGGGGACACGGAGAAACCTTTTTTTTTTGTTAGAAATGTTCGTCACTTGCAGGGCCAACATTTCAACCATTGGCTAAGAAACCACAACCTAGGGGCATCTAAGCCATCAAAATCATCCAAGGATCTCACTTGGCATGGGCCGCACCAACCCTTAACATGGCTAGATTTTTAGGTGTCTCCTCCCGACTAAACACGCAATAAGGGTATTGAACTTTGGTCGCATAGCAAAGGAAACCCACACATTAACCGATTGAGCTAGTGGGAATTGACATGGACAGGGGACAACCTTGTTGAACTACTATATTAAAATTAATTTCTTTCGACTAGCCCTCAATGTTCCTAAACTTAGCAATGATGTTCTTATACAACCTTATTGTAGCAACTCTCAACTTGAAAGAAACTTTTATCTCTTCTAACCTATTCCAAAGGTTAGTCATGGGAGCTATGTCAAAATCTTTTCTAAAGTCAATGAAACAACACAAGAGTTGGATTTATTATTTCAACTCTCCTCTACAACTATACTAAGTGTAACAAGGTGGTTTATAGTTGATAATACAATAAAAAAATAGCATTGATAAAACAAGAACCAACTATAACTTTATAGTGAAAATGGACATTGGACAAAAATTAAAACACTATGGGAAGAAAGAATATGTAATCTTTGTCATATTAAGAAAGTGAATGATGTGAAACATTTTCTCTTCTAAACAAAATGTTAAAATAATCAATTGTTTTTAAAATATATATATTATAGTTTTTTTTTTAATTAATTATGTTTATAAAACGTGTATAATTGTTTAAATTAATTATATTTATAAACCATTTATTTTCTATTAAATGATATTAGTTTTTTTTAATTAATTAAATTTCAATAATATAGTATATGTGAGAAAAATTATATATGACCATTAAATCAGTTTTAAAAGATAATCTTCAAAATCTAAACGGATTCTAACCCAACCATAATAAGATAATTAATGGTTGAATTATTTTTATCATTATTCTATTTATCCATAATAAGATAATTAATGGTTGGATTTTTTTATCATACTTATATATATGTATCATTAGTTCACTATTCTCGATTAACCACACATTATGAAACATCGTGTAACTTCATATAAATAGTACATTGATGATGTAATGGATCTACAACATTTACATGCATGCTTTTGTTGCTTTCTATTGCAGAAATTTTGATAAAAGAAATGGGAAGTTGCATTAATACTCTAACTTCCTTTTCTCCTGAAATAGATGAATGGAGTATATTGTATAAGAGCTCAAATTAGCAGTGAGTTATGCTCTTCAAAGTTGATGGAGACAGTAGTTTTCCATGAATGAATAATGAGGAGACAGTTGATATGACATTTCATTCTCACAAGCAAGCTGGGAAGGAATTAAGTCTCCAAGTACATTTCTGGTTCTCATATTCAGTGTGTTTTTGGCTTGAAAGGAGGTTAAACTGGTCGAAACAAATTTACCAAGTTAAACTACATCCTGTACAGATAAATGCAAAATCCGGGGTTGAACGGTATTCAATTCCAGTGAAATTAAATGAAAAAGACAAAGATGGAGACGGTAAGCCAGAGTTCATCTCGAGAGGGACATTTAATTGATTTTGAATAAGCAGAATTGGAAAATTATTGCCTGTTTAACCGTGTAAAATGCCAAGCCGAGAGTAGGAGATTGAAAAGGAAGGGTGGTTGAATTCAGATAGACGGAAAACACGATCATCGTGATCTGCATTCCTCCTGCCTTGCTTTACTTGATGACAGAATCCCTGACTCTCCTGACTCGTATCTGGATATCCGAAATAGTATGCAACGTATTTCACTTGTGAGTAGTACCAAACCCATATCCCACAATTGGTTTCGCTAGTCCTTTTCAGGCATCAAACCCGAATTGACGGACTGTCGTTTCCTCTTTCAGCTTACCCAGAAAGGCCCTCTGCCAAGTCATGATAATGAGACGAAGGTGGACTGGTTCAAAGCCCATTAACCCTGTTCTGCATTAAAAGTAATGGTAAAATACGAAAAATAAACTGGAACACGTCAGGGACAGGTCAAAGCCACGGTGAAGACTCCAAAAAAGAATCTGAACCAGATGGCTGCTTCTGACCTAATGAAATTATGAATTAGGATTTGTAGATCAGTTGGCAACAAGGCATTCCCGGTGTTGCTGTTTCTGTGCGCGTCTTCTTCCTCCCAAGGGTAACCCACATGACATGAGGCTCCCCTATGCCTATGCCTATCTCTCTTCTCTTTCCTTCCTTCCTTATTTGAAACCCTGGATTGTCCTTTGATCTTGTCAAATAGAAGTTGCAGATAGCGCACGGATTGATTCATCCAAGAAAAGATATTACACCCTCCTAAAAGTGTATAACTGAATCAAGCAAATCGGCAGCATGGGGCGCGGAAAGATAGAGATCAAGAGGATCGAAAATACAACCAACAGACAAGTCACTTTTTCTAAACGCAGAGGTGGCCTTCTGAAGAAAGCCCACGAGTTATCAGTCCTCTGTGATGCAGAACTTGGGCTGATTATTTTTTCGAGCACGGGCAAGCTCTTCGAGTATTCCAGCGCTTCTTCCAGGTTAGTCTAATTAACCAGTTCGCTCATGTTAAATCTCTGAAGAAATTCATGTCATAAGTATGCATGTACCTGTAATTGTGATTATGGTCAATGAACCTGAGGTAATAATCAGTTGTCTTTTCATGATGAGATAATAATTAGTTGCCTCTTCAATTTATGATAATTGGCAATGTCCAGGCTTGTGCGCTCTGATTATAGAAGAAGATTGTTTTCCTTTGATAACATACGCTCTTGTCTTTGACTGGGAAATTTCTCTAGAAGGTGCAGTATGCTGCTTGAGGAGCCTTTCAAGTTTTCCGTTGAGATATAACTTAGCTAAACTAACATGTCTAAGGATAAAGGCTGTATGTATGCATGTCTAAGGATAAAGCCTGTATGTATGCATGTCTAAGGATAAAGCCTGTATGTATGTTTACAGGTTGTAGCTAATCTGCTTCTCAACAATAAATTTTGTTTTCCAAGTATTTCATATAAGTTATTTTCAAAGAACACTGGTTAAGTTACACTAAATTATGTATGAAACTTCTTATTTATGGTAAAAAATACTTTGACATCAATCATAGCTTTCTCATATTTCATATTAGATACTATCTTCTCTGTAGACTAGCAAACAAGGTTTTAGATGCTTGTTTTCCCTAGGGTTTCGCACTTTCTAAGGACTTTTGTGCCAGGTATAAATGGCAAAACCTAAACCTTTCATCTAGACGATATCGCACATAACAAAAGAGAGGCTGAAGTTTTCTTAATACTAAACCTAATCGGAATACTAGGTTATTGCTGTAGTAAGGCGCGAAGAGATATTAAAACCCTCGAAGTCGCACAACCCCAGATGGATTCACAATTTATACTAATATCCATTTAATTAACATGGTTTGGTTCGGTTTGAAGGCAGTGAGTGTTATAAAACTTGAAAGGAATATGCAGCTTGCTTGGTGTTTATGATGAAAGTAGTAGATCGATAGGGTTTCATTGTGGCCTCAAATTTTCCATAGCTGGACGATTTAGTGTTTTTCTTGTACTTGAGAACAGCCAGGCCTACAAATTGTCAAGATGTGGGCGGGTCCTATTGGCCGACAACCTGTTTATGTTTGTTTAGACTCCCTGAAAAAGGAAGAGTGCACGGATATGGCTGGGGAAAGCAGAAATATTTCCATATCCAGATTTATTGAATTTCAAATGCGGAAATAAGACAAAAACATAGTCACTCAGAAATAAAAGATACAGAGATTTAAAGTGGTTCACTCAAGGATTGGGCTACATCTACCAAGCAGAGTTTTTTTTTATTCAAATCATGGAGATTACAACAACTCATTCACACCTTTCACCATTCCATATATACTTCTACGTGCTTACATAATTTATATACAATTACATGAAAACTGATTATAAAGTATACTCACAACAAATTCTAACTTAGCAAATTCTAACTTAGACTGAATAATTACAACAACATTGATTTTTTTGGATCTGAAATCCTAATGATGGGAAATTTATGAAAACTGATTATAAAGTATGCTCACAACAAATTCTAACTTAGCAAATTCTAACTTAGACTGAATAATTACAACAACATTGATTTTTTTGGATCTGAAATCCTAATGATGGGAAATTTGTTGTCACCGTTTCCAACAAGATCTTGTGTTGTGTTTTGCAATCATTAGGAGTGTACAATGAAGGCCCAGTTGAAGATACATAAACACGCCTCTGAAATTGGACACTAACAGGTTGTCTACCCGTCCAATACAATTCAACCAACTGTAGCGTGGTATGCTTATTATTTGACGTGACTTGCATGCGATCCGGGAAGTGATCCATAAATAATATAGTTCGGCGACACTTCAAGATAGTATGGTACTTCAATTATTTATGGCTGGTGTCCAGAGGATAAAATGTGACTCGGGAGAGACAAGCTGTTGTGTAAGAGGTGCCAGACGTATTATTCACAGAAAAGGGAAACAGAAACACGAATACGGCCGTAATCTCTGAACGATTCAACTATATTAGTTTTAAACAATAAAAAATCAAACTTTTTTTATTTATCATGAGAATAAACATGTCTAAGCATTCACACAAAAACCATATTTATATTGTAAACATAAAATTACTATGGCTTTGTTTAGGAAACATTAATTGTTTTAAGAAATAGTTTTTTAATGGCAATTAGGCTATATAAATATGTACTAAATTATTATTTTTTATAATTTAAAATATATTTTTGAATGTAGAAATGGATTTAGCATATTAAAAAATCTTTAATATATTTATATTATACAGAAAAAATCATTTAAATCTATAAATCTAACAATTTTTCAAAAAATTTCAAACCCAAAAATATGACAGAAAAAAATATCAACAAGTATCTAATACTCCTAACAAAAACACGGCATTGACAAAAGCACATAGCGTCATATTTATTAAGGTAAAGAACATTAAATTCCACATATGAGTTAAATGCCAAAATTTCATCGCAGTAGAATGAATAGATCTAACTTACTTAGAATTACGCATTTATGAAACTACCTTGATTTTATTTTCAGTCTTCTATATAAATTAAATACCAAAATTTTAACGCCCTAGAATGGATGGAGATAGATTTAACTTATTTAGAAATATGAGATAGCGTTATATAGCGTTCTAAGGAATGGAGATGAATTAGAGATTTATATATATAGTTTAATAGTTAAAAACATGTATTTCTCTTTTTATAATGTAAAATTATTAAGAAGCATGTGTTTTATTTGGTAAAACTAAGAAAGACTATGTTGATTATTAGTGAAATATTAAAAAAAAATCTAAATTCTTTTTCTATTTCTTAAAACTTAAGTTTTAAATCATTTTTTATCTTCGAATTAAAATTTTTCTATCTTTTTATCAATATTTTTTTTATTCTTTTTCTCATAACATTTTCATATACTTTTTTATTTATACCATTAGTACATTAGTATTTGATTCCAATATCTTCATCCACTTTTCACGTGCTAATCTTCATCATGCTTCCTCATTCAAAAATCATCATGATTTAACTTCCTCTACCTATATTTATGTTTAGACTTATTGGGTTTCGTCTTAATTTACCATCTAAAATATCTACATTCATATCCATAAGTAACTTAAAATGCACCATTCAATACATTAAAATATCCCATTTACCTGGTGTTTTTCCTTGTAAAATTAGTAACTAAAATGAGAGTGCTAATAGATTGTCATCCTCACACTAATATCAGCAAACAACAACTTGTTTTCTTACTCCTTATTAACAAGGATATATTGATATTGATCAATTTTTAAGTAATTTAAAAACTTTAAATTTGAATAAACATAATAACATAGTATAACTAATTGTTAAGTTCTACATATTGAGTTATTCCATTTCTATATTATATGAGTGTTGTGTTTATTGGTCAGCTAGGCCTTTTAATGGTTAGTTAGACCCATTAATTTAATTATATACTTTATCTTCCATATATACTAAGGAGACCTAGTTTTAGAGATCATGGCATCTTTTGCATTTGTTATATTGTAAAAGGAGGTTTCCCCCTTGAAAAGTTTTTTCATTGGTGCATAAAAAATGGTTTTAAAGAGTATGATCCTTAGGTTTTGCTCCTTCAAATGAGTAATCTTGGAAATTTCCTTATAAAATTTTTCTAGGAAGTTTCAAATAGAAAAAAAATTGGAAGCTCTAGTGACATAGAAATTTACTTATAGAAAAATACTTGGAACCTAAATCCCTAAAGTATGCTTTTAGTGTGACAAGGAAATTTGAAAATAAAAATATGAATACTAGAAGGGTGGCCACTAACAACTATAGAGAGCACCATCTTCCCTCTCCTAAGCTCACTCAACCTACAAGGTCGAAATTTCAACAAAAGGATAAAAGAAGAAAAAAGGAACTTGATGTTTCAATTGTGACAACAAGTATAATAAGGGGTATAAATGTGGTGAGAGGAAAATATTCTACATAGATTGTGAAAAGGAAGAAGATAAAAAACTAGAACCATTGCAAGATCTAGAACTAGAAGAGACTACTCCAATCATATCTTAACATTGATTGTCTGACATCAACACTCCTCAAACTCTCGATATAGATGGATATATAAAAAGGAGAAAGGTAACAATGTTGATTGATTCTAGTAGTGCCCATAACTTCATTAATTGCAAATCAGTCATACTTCTCAATTGCTTTCTCAATTGCTTTATATATCCAACACCATATTTTCAAGTGATGATTGTGAATGGAGGTACCAAAAATTGTTCATGGAAGTGGCATATTATTAAGCTCAGTATGGGGGATTATTTATTGGATAGTTCAATGATTGCAATAAAAATGGGTGGCGTTAATGTTGTATTATCCATTCAATGGTTGCAATCATTGGAAACAATAACTCTTAATTTTCAAGAAATTTTAATGAGATTTTCTTTAGAAGACAACGAAATTGAACTCAAAGGTATTCAAGGGAAACCCTCTAAAGTGATAAGCTCTAGAAAGAAAATGACAAAAATGCCAAAAAAGAGACACCTTGGTGTAATTGCATAATTTTGCTCACTAGATATTTAAACATCTAGACCCTCTATTCACATGGATCTCCAAAATGTTATTGAAAATCATTCCAAGTTATTTGGAGATATGCCTAAGGGTCTTCCACCTGCTTCAGATCATGACTATGTTATTCATTTACGACCAAAAAGTGTACCACCTAACATCAAACCTTATAGATATCCATATACACAAAAGAGTGAGATTGATCGTAATATTCAAAAAATATTAGAGATTGACATCATTCAATCTAGCCAAAATCTTTTCCTTATCAAAAAAAATTCATAGTGTATGTGTCCAAATTATAAAAAAAACTCAACAAAGTGATGAAAGTATGTAATAGTTTAAAAATGTTTAAAATGATGAAAATAATTAATGAAGGAAAGTTATTGATAATACTTTATTTTTTTTTACTTATGTGTGATTATTTAATATTTAACATCCATATTTTATTTTTCTTATAAAGTTGGTATGTCCTTTAACGAATGTAGGGAACTAAAATGCCGTTGTACTTATCATCGGATATCCCTATTACATTCATCATATATATATCTCCTATTAAATTATTAAATGGGAGGCTTTATAATTTTATATTCTCTCTAAATTGGATTAAAATAAGCTTCCCATCATTGCTTTACAATAGTGCCTAACTCATATTTTTTGAAAAAGGATTTTGATAATGATTCAAACTTTCAAATATTCAAAACAATATAACACTCATATGAAAATTCTAAAATTTATAATTAAGATAAAGTATTTACTTTTTTAAAAAAATATTCAAAATTTAAGTCTTTTCAATTTAACTCTCTCATATTGAAAATTCTAAAATTTACAATTACGATAAAGTATTTACTTTTTTAAAAAATAATTTAAAATTTAAAGTCTTTTCATTTTAATATAATATTTATATAATAATATGGAAATTCTAAAATTGAGAATCGAGATAAAGTGTTTACTGTTTTAAAAAAAAGAAAATTTAACTTTTCTCAATTTAATATATTATTTGTATAATAAAATTAAATATTATAATATTTATAATGATGATGATGATTAACGTCCACTAAGATTTAATTGGTCTATCGGACCTTAAAAGGGTAAGTGATTACTTGTGATTCTTTAGAATTTTGTTTCTATGCTCGAAAAGCATTAAGAGAACCTTTCCAAGATCACCATACTTTTGTTGAGTTAAGAGGTTAAGAAGGTTGGTAGTGTGATCAATATTTTGAAAATGAGATCTAATATGGGTATATGCTGGACAATCTAAGAGAAAATGTTTTTCATCTTCAACCTTCTTAGTGTCACAAAGGTGACACACTCTTTCATCCCATGGCATTTTAGGAATTGACCAACGCCCAATTTCACTATGGAGCTCGTGAAAATTTGTTCTTATCTTAGCAATGCTTATTTTTTTCTTTACACTTGGAAAAACATATAGATAATTTTGATCTTCTAGATTAGGGTTGATTACATCTTTATAATACCTTAATTTTATTTTTTCCTCTAACTCTTTATCACACCACATTTTTTCCTTAAATTTTGATCTGACCTTTTTTTTAATAGTATCTTTATTTTGCAAAATGGTTTCTTCCATGATTCCCCAATAGTTTAGCCAAGATCAGGTGTCTTTATGCCATCCTCGCTTGAGTCGATGGTGGTTATGACTTGATTTGGAAGCAATTTTAGGTAGCCTATTGTCTTCCATGTTGTTTAACTTGTTCTTATACATTAGGTATCTAGTCATAGCCATGCTCTCAATGAGGGAGAGGCTTGTTTCTACGAGGAGGATGGGATAGGGCGTATTTCCTTTAATTTTGAGATTATAGGTTATAAAATTATTTTGTATTTTCTCTACCTTTCTCCACGATTCATGAGAGATACTACAGCCCCATACTTCACATCCATAAAGAATAACAGGTGTAACAAGAGTCTCAAAGAGGAGTTTCTTCTTGTCCCAACTCCAAAGTTCAGTTGATTTACAATTGTTTTCAAGCCCATAATAAGCTTTCCATCCCCCAATAATCATTTTCTCAATGCTATAATTCCAATTAATCTTGTGGTGAATATCAATTCCAATATATTTGTATGAAATCACTTCCTCCATGTTGTTGTTGTCATATACAAAGGTATCATAAGGGATCTTATTGGATTTAATAATCATGACCTTAGTCTTATCAGTATTAACAGTCATACCCATATTGGAGCAAAAATCCTTGAGGATTCTCAGTTGGTTTTCAAGATCATGGGGACTCCTTGCCATAAGTATGATATCATCGGCATAAAGAAGAAGATTGATGACTATACCAGTGAGAGTAGGACCGACACAACCTGCTTTTTTCAAGCATTCTTCTAATTTATCAATGTATATGCCAAAAAGGGTAGGGGACAAGGGAGAACCTTGTTTGACTCTGATATTGCAGTTAATCTCTTTTGACCAACCCTCAGTGTTTTTAAACTTAGCAATAACGTTATCATACATCCTTATTGCAGCAGCCCTCAACTCGAGAGGCACTTTTATCTCTTCCAACCTATTCCAAAGGTTTTTCCTATGAACCATGTCAAAATCTTTTCTAAAGTCAACAAAACAACAAAAAAGATTGATTTTAGTATTGGTTATTAGATATATAATAATAAATTTATTTATAAAATTTTGAATCCCATAATTAATGTAAATCTAAATTTTTTATAGTGAATATAAATTTATATCAAAACAAAATTCTATTTAAAAAAATAATTTTAGGACTAATTTTTTAGTATGAAAAAATGAGAATGAAAAATAAATCAAACATTGAAACAACTTAGGTATAAAAGAAAAGAGACTAAGAAAATTAATGGAACATTTAGATATGTTGATCTGTTGGTTTGGAAAAATAATGGAACATAAAGATAAGTCAAAGTTGTAATGACCATAAATATGGTATATTTAGTAAAATTTCAAGTTTAAAAGAATTAGCAATATTTATAAATAAAGACCTTATTTCATAACACAAAGCTGAATTAAAGAATGAACTTAAAAAAGTAAAAGAAGACAAATAGACAATTATTAAAAGTCAAAACAGAGCAAAATGATAACAATAAATAAGAATTTGAGACACATAAATAATTTTTTTTTAAATTCCAGTTAATCCTTACATTCTTAAAATCCAATAAACCAATCAGATCTCATAAATATTAATCATCATATATATGATTTACATTTTCCTTTATATTATAAAATATTAAAATATTATAAT
This sequence comes from Picea engelmannii, assembly GCA_009831015.1. Lineage (NCBI taxonomy): Eukaryota > Viridiplantae > Streptophyta > Pinopsida > Pinales > Pinaceae > Picea > Picea engelmannii. The sequence goes on along the minus strand of ML808216.1, from coordinate 34,419 downwards.
GACTTGAATAACACTATACTAAAGATTCTTCTAAAATCTACACGCCTTTTAAAACAAATTCAAATAGGTAAGTTGCTTCAAGAATATGGATATGAGTGACTACCATAATAAGAGGTAAAATTCAATAGTATGTAAGAATACCATTATAAGATGAAAAATTCAATAGTATGTGAGAGTTAATTTATTAATAGATTAGGAAGGTTTTGTTTTATACATAATTTGTTTATAATAAGTTAAATTATAAAAAACATGGTATTGTTATAAAATTATTTTAGATTTGTTTTAATTTGTAATTTTTAAATAATTTTTTAAATATTTTTTTTTGATATTTCAATTTTTTAAACTTAAAATATTAAAATAATGTTTTTATGAAAGATTGATATATGAAAATTAAATTTAAAAAGTTAAATTTTTTTTGGTTTATATAAGAGTCTTTCATCCATTAACTTTTAAACCCAATTTTTTCTCATATATTGTTTCATTCCAATAACTAAAAAACATAATCCAAAAAAATATCACTAAACCATAAAAATAAAAATCCAAAAATATACCATTAAATCATAATTCAATAAATAAAAAACAATTCATCAATCCAAAAAAATATCATTAAACCATAAAAATAAAAATCCAAAAATATACCACTAAACCACAATTCAATGAATAAAAAACAATTCATCAATTAATCATTGAATAATAACATATTCATCATTCTAAAACTCCTTAATATAATATATCATTTTACATGGATAGGATTGCATGTTTCAAATTGTATCCAAACCTATGCTCGTGTTTTAAATATTTAATTTATTTCAAATTGCATCCAAACCTATGCTCTTGAGTTCTAAATATTTATAATGAGTCTTATTTTCTTAATTTATATAGTTAATTGAAATTAACTATACTTTATTTTATTTTTTTGAAATTATCTATATTACATATATTACATGGTGTTGATATTTTGATTATGCTTATTTTTTTATTTATTAATTATACTTTACTTCTTCTTTTTTTTAAATTATTTATATACATGGTGTTGTTATTAGTCCTTGTTGTAGGTATAGAGGGACTATAGCAATCGATAAATCATTGACCTCGTATTAAATTGTGCATTGACCACAAATATTTCTATATTATCTATTGTTGGAACAAGGGAACTGAAAACATCGATTTTTATATAATAGAAAGTACTGGATGTTTTTCAAGCTCTGATTGGACAACAGATTGGAGGTCTTATTGTCGGCTTCGCTATTCCCAATGTTATATATTTTGGCATATCCAAAGTATTTGATCATATATGGTCTTTTTGAATCATATATTTTTTCATTATGGATTGGTCGAAGGTGGATTAATGCTAGCATTAGTTCGAATGTTTCGTTTAGGTGGAATACATTCTCTACCATATTACTATGTGTGAATTTTGGTTTATTGTTGCATGCTTCGAGAGAACAGGCCTTCCACAATGCATTTTTTATTAAATGCTTGCACAAGGCCACACCCTTCGACGGTCCTGAGAGTCTTAAGTGTTTACCTAACAGCTCTGGTAGTCTTAAAAGTTTATTGTACAGATGCGTTGCAATACAGTTTCATTCATGGTCGGCATCACTGCTTCAGTGGTCGATGCTTGTTCGTTGCTTCGTTCCATGATTCTTGTTCTTCTTTGATTCAACTTTCCAAAGTTGAGGTCCTACAGTTGCAGTTCGACCTCTTTGTGGTTGTTCACTGGTTTGTTGTTCTTCAACTTTGAAAGGTCGGCATCACTACTTCAGTGGTCGATGCTCGTTCAGTGCTTCGTTCCATGATTCTTGTTCTTCTTTGATTCAAATTTGCTAAGTTGAGGTCCTGTAGTTGCAGTTCAACCTCTTTGTGGTTGTTCGTTGGTTTGTTGTTCTTCAACTTTGCAAGTTGTTGGACCTGTTGTTGTGGTTTCCAATTTTTGGGGCCGATCTCTTGTTGTCCCTCGTTGACGGGTATGTTTCCCTGTTGTTGCTATTTTTCAATGGTGGAAGTCCCTACCTCCAAATTATGTTGCACACCATCTTTTTCTGTGCTCTTAATTTGTGTTCCTGGAAACTATGTATCTTCATATGCTGACTAATCCTTTTATTCTGTGGGTCGGAAAACTACATCCACCTGTTATCTTTCTGCTGAGTAAATTTATGGTGTTATTTATTTGCGTTGTTTATTCTGTTTGGTTCACTTTCCAGTGTGGGTTTGTTTTCTTGTCATCTTCTATGGGGACTAGGGGGGATCGAAGTTGACAAGAAGAAGGTTGAAAGATACATACGGGGATTGGTACCCAGTTCCGCGCTTGTAGTTTTCCTATTTTGCTTTCCTTTTTTTTGCTACTTTTATCCCNCCCTTTCTCTGTTTTCATAAAGACTTAAAGTATCTAACAAACACCTTCAAAATCACAGTTCAAGAGATGAAATAAGTAATATATGTTGAGTCGTATGAAATAGGTACACAGTCCATTATACATGACAGCATTGACGTGGTTTTACATAGCAATGGCCTTTTCAGATTGGATGCATTCTCGTATATTGTTGGGGATTGTCTTTTCGATACATTCTAGGTTCTACTGCATTTCCGGTATTCGTTGACTGAGATGTGCAATGGATTGATAGATTATTTCTTGAGTTGTTTTAAAAATGGCGATGTTGAGGCTTTGGAGTCCTATGAATACGAACTGGAATCTGATTTTCTTCGGCAGTTGCATGGAATACATGATGTCGCTACATATTTTTCAAAGATGTGGTTGTCTGCATCTCCAGTTATGCCTGCACATGAGAGGGGACTTTTGGGAGATACATTTTGTATACATTGGATGTCTAAGTTGCTCAACATATCAGTTGGAATATGGTCATTGACAAGAAAAACAAGATATCTACTATTCAGCAAAACTGCATCTGACAATCCATATTGCATCGTGTTCCATGATGTCGATGCTATCAGTGGTCATTATGAACCACTACTGTACAAAAAAATGTCCATATGCAATGTTGAAGGGCCTCATATTTACTTGTTCATCATTTTCAAAGACCTTGAATCGCAATGGAAATGGATTATGCATCACATAGATTGCCATGGTTTACAACTGGAAACAAATGTTGTGTCTAGCTATGGAGATAGTCTGTTCAACGCAATTTTTTGTTTGGTGGCAGCGGAGTTCAATGTGCAGTCGTTCTGGCTTTACACTGTACATTACTTTTGCAATGCAATTATAGGCGGCAATGAAGATGGGCTTAATAAGAACAATTATTAATGTGCATGTTCAGCTAGATGTTGTGAAAAAAGAGTTGCCACAATTCATTAGCAATACAATGACAATTGTTGTGGCTCTGAAAAGACGCTTCCGATAACAAAATGCCTATCAGACAGGCAAAGTGCATGTGCATGTTGTTATGAAAGAATTAAAGGAATTATGTTCCAAGGCCCTGTAACATTTGTATAAATGGAAACTAGAACAATGTTCTTGCAGAAGAGGATGGAAAATCTACAGACACTCTCGAAAATCCCAGTGAATTTGATACAAGTGATGAATCATAGAGTGAAACACTTGCTGAAACATTGGTGCATGGATTCACTGATTCACAGTGCATTCATGACTTGCAAGACAAAATTGTCGAAATTGCACCTGTCGAGGGGTAGCGTCCACTTGGAATATTCAAGGACAAATTCATTGAGGAAATGAACTTTCCAACACTCTTCTATGGAGATCCACATGCCACTAATATTACAGAATGATTCAGTTATCATAAAATAGTCCGATGGAAGCTGCTACATTCAAGCGGTTACTTCTCCTATCACATAACAAATTTGTTTTTCAAAACAATGCATATAATAATAGAGCAAGTTTTGTCCTGCATGTGGGTCTGAATAAAAAAAGGCCAGTTACAAGGAAGAAAGTTGTTGGCCAAGGATGTGAAGTACAAATTGAACCTAGAAACAATTATGAAATCTGATATTGGATACATAGATTTCAAAAACATTCGTACCTCTCCTGACTATTTGCAACAAAACAAAACAAAAAAATTGCAATGATCCGGCAATTAGGCCCGCCAACATTTTTCATCACATTTACAAGTGCAGATCATTGTTGGGATCCATTGGTGGTTAATGTATCTGACCTGCATAGGAACATAAAACGTAAAAAAGAAACTGATACACTGGAAAATAATGACATTGACTACCTCATAGCAAAAGACCCAGTAACATGTACTCGCTACTATAGACATAGAATAAATGCTTTGAGACAATTTATATTCCATGATGAAATGTTTTTCGAAAAAATATCAGACTACTTTTTTGTGACTGAATTCAAGAATAGGGGAAATGAACATGAGGGTGCACCAGTCTATGGAGCTGATAGCAATTCAGAGATCGAACAATTTGTGGATAAATACATAACATGAAACACTGTTCATTTGGATCCAGAGCTTGCCAAAGTCCATAGACATTACCATACAATAAATTGTAGAAAACGAAAAAACTTGCATTGCAGATACAACTTTCCCTTTCCGCCAATGAGAGCTATAAGAATCATAGAGCCACTTAGTTTAGAGGACAATGTTTTTGTTGATAAATCTAAATCCTTGTTCGCATTCCTAGAACAAGAAGAATTTGACAAGATGATGAGATTTGATGCCTTCTTGGCAAAGGTAAATCTATCAGAAGATGATTATATCCAAGCCATACAATGTGCACTTAGGCAACCAACAATTTTCCTTAAATGAAAACTTTCCCATATTTGGAACAACAGCTTCTCCAAGGACATGTCAGTTATGTGGAAATCAAATACAGATGCGTAGCACGTGCTCAATGCATATGCTGCAACATCATATTGTACCTCGTATATGACAAAGGTTGACAAATCTATGACAAGTGCATTCAGAAGAATACACAAAGAACATGAAAGAAGTCATATTTATGCCATATAAATGATACACACACTAAGTAATACATTTCTTAATCTTCAACAAATGTCTGCTCAGCAAGCAGTTCACATTGCACTTTCCCTGGCCCTCACTTGTAGTTCAAGAAAATGTGTCTTCATAAACACATCTCCACTTGAAAAATGCACATTTGTGCTTAAACCACCAGTTTTGCTACAACAAGAGCCTGAAAATTAAAAAGACGTGCTATGTCACTCTATTGTTGATTATTACCTCCAGCGTCCATCTCCTATTAGGCATATATGCTTAGCAAAATTTGTATCGCATTACAAAAAAAATGGTGCACCCATATCAAACAGAAAAAGAACCCTCTGTGATACAGTTTGTCAAATACAATAAACATTGTGACTATGAAAAATATTGTAGAGAAAAATGTACGTTCTGTTTGATGAAAATGAAGAGACATTAAAACATAACTTCTCTACATGGGAGGCTACGTATGTTGCATCTAAGACTATAGTGCACATCAATGAAGTTGTATTTACCTACAATGTTAATCCAACATGGGGTGATCTAGAAGTTGCAGTTAATGATCTGGAAAACCCTGACGATCATGATGAGACATTCACAAACTGAAAAACAACCAGAACTCTTTGTGAGTCCTATGACTTACAAGCAGATTTTCCTCGTCCTCCAGCAAGTGGAAGTGAAACATGTATCAATCTTGGTTTTCAAGTCACAAAACATCCTTTCCTAATTGAAAATAATAAATACCACAGAATAAGATGTATGTTGAATCGAGAACAACAAACAATTCTAAAGGACATTGCTCTTAAAAAACACTTGAACATGGACAATCCTCTACACTTGTTCCTTATAGGCAGAGTAGGAACAAGCAATACATTCATAGCAAAAGCACTGTTCCAAATGATTATACGAATCTATGATTCAAACAATTCCTCTGATCCTATGAAACCAAAGGGCCTTATAGTTTCATACATAGGAAAAGATGCATATAATGCAGGTGGAACAACAATCCACTCTACATTTGTAGTGCCTTTTAACAAGTCACAGATTCTTCCACTTAGCAAGGAAATGTTGGATATATTATCTAAGATTTATGAGGAACTCCAACTTGTCTTTATAGATGAAGCATCTTTGATTGGGAGTCGGTTCTTTTATTCCATTGACAACCGACTAAGAAGCATAAAACATGTGCACACAAAATACTTTGGAAACATTGACATGATATTCTGTGGGGATCTTTACCAAGCACAGTCCATCCAAGATTCTTTGATATTTGAACAACCTACCATTAACATGGAAACAATCACCCATGACTTCTGGAGAGACAATATTAAATGCTTTGAGTTTCATACTACAATGCGCCAAACAAATGAAACATTCATTGAAATTATGAATAGAATGTGGACAAACAGCCAAACATATGATGACTTAACATATGTCAATTCAAGGTGCTTACGGCCTGCACCAACAGACCCAACGTTCCATTACCTGTTCTACAGAAATAAGGATGTTGCAATGCATAACAACCACATGCTATCGGTCATGACTGGCGATGATATCATCATCAATTCAATTGACCTAGAAGAAGGCAACCATGGACATGTGCCACTTCATGAACATTCAGTCACTTTACCTTTGTAGCTTGTCCTCAAATTAGAAATGTTGGTTGAAATATATGCCTCTAACTATGATTCACAGGATGGCTTGGTCAATGGTGTAGATGGAATACTGAAAGGCTATACGAAGACAGAAAAAATTGATGTCGTTTGGATTAAGTTCCATGAACCGCATATAGGGAAGCGATAAGCAAGCAAGTTGTCTTATCTATATAATTCAAACACTGGAAGAGATTGGACACCTAGTTTGTGAATATCAAAGCCAGTATTGACATCAGAAAAGACAGGTCGACTGAAGATTCGAAAACAGTTTCCGATTAAACTTGCATGTACACATACAGTCCACAGATCACAAGGACTAACACTTGATAATGTTTCATTTCAGCCTGCTAGAATTCAGATACATGGACTTGTATACACATCATTGTCCCATGTCAAAATCATAGACCCCTTGTATTTACTAATTCCTCTCACAAAATATAACTTCAAAGTGAAACAAAAAGTTGATATTGAAATGGAACGACTCAGGACCACCGCAAAATGGCAACAACACTATGATTACCAATCCATACAAACAAATTCATCTGTATCAATTCTCTTGCTTAACACACACAAATTAAATGCACACATGGATGATATACTGAATGACTATGATATAATGCAATCCAATATTCTGTGCTTGCAGGAAACACACATGGAATTATGCATGCAAAACAAACAATTCTCAAATCACAATTGCATATCAAGTTACATTACACATGGGGTGATGATATTGGTGAAAAAACATGTGCCAATTTTGGATCATATACATATCGAAGAAATGAATGTTGAATCGGTGCTTGCAAAAAAAAAAATCCATGAAACAGAAGTTGCAGTACTGAATCTTTATGTTGCTCCCCATGCAACATTCTCCAACATAGTTGATGTTATTTCCAATGCATTGGGCCATTTCCATTTGAACGGACCCATTGTACTTGTAGGAAACTTCAATATTGACATGCTACAAAATAATGGCAGAACAAAATAATTGGAAAACTACATGTGCAAATACAGTCTTCACTTTCTTTTGAACAACACAAGCCATCTGTAAAACACACTTATTGACCATGTTTGGTCGAATGTGCCCATTCCTCAATACAGTATGTTTATCTTAAACACATATTAGTCTGATCACAATACCATTGGTATTGCACTTGAATTATGAGATATACATCAAACATATTGCAAAGTCATATTTATATGTTTCAAAGCATATCTATATAGCTTCATGCAAAAAAGAAAAAGAAAAAAAACACAATTATCCAACTTCTTAGTTTTCCTTGATTTCTACACATATTGTTCTGGTGAGCATACAGTCGGTGTTGTACTTGAATTATAAAATATACATTATGCAGAAAAAAAAAGGGTACATCCCCCTAAAAACTATTTGTTACTCTATTCATCTTATTCTATTTTTTTTAGTATATGTACATAGTACTTTCCTTTTTCTTTACATCTAAACTTATGTTCATATCCATTTTGTTTTGTACTTTTGTTGATAGAAACAAACAGGAAAACTAGACGCCGTAAAGAAATCCTACCCAGAGATGTAAAGGAATCCATGCAAAGGTGCATTTTTTATGCCCGTGTTCCATATTAAACAGTGTTTTTGTTTACTCTGTCTGTATTTGTCGAACTTGTTTGCAGTTATGTTTTTTTTGTTTTTTTTTCTTTTGCGCCTAGAGCCTGCCAGCCTGCAAATGCAATGTTGACCCAACCAGGGTGCAAGTCCACTTGTCAATTTCTATATCGCCCAACTATAGGTGTTATTTGTAGGACATGGAACATTAGACGCCCAATATACATCCTGCAAGTTTGTGATCCAAATAAGTGGATAAGTATGGAATAAGGGATCTGTGCATATTTGGTATGTATTGCTCATTTCTAGGAGCCTTCCGGCCCTAGATTCTATGTGTCAATTTGTATATCGCAGAAATCACTAGAAGTAGAATGTTGAGCCGACCAACCCACAAATCCGCTTGTCGGTTTGTATATCATGGAGTTGTGGATGCTATTTGTAATGTACTGAAGAATAGAGGCTCGTTTTTTACCCCGTCATCCCAAGATCCTGCAATCTAGAAACTGTGCATGATCTATAAAATCTCAGCCACCCTGCAAGTTCGCTTGTCAATTTGTATATTGCAGAAGTGTGTGTGCTATTTGTAGGACACAGAACAATAGAGGCATATTTTTTGAGCCCATCAACCCGAAAACCTGCGATCCAAAAAGTGGCCAAGTATGGAATGTGACATCCATACATGCTCTATAAAATCTCATGTCCATACTTTATAAAGGTACATATTTAGTTTTGCCTGGTTTCTACACATATTGATATGGTAACCACACAGTTGGTGTTGCACATGAATTATGAAATATGCACTGCGAGTCGGAACAAGCCCTTTGGTTTCCTTAGCCAATTTTATGCACATGGCTCCCCCGCTATGCATTATCAAACTCTCGTTACCCATGTTCCGTGAAAGTTTACATGCTCTATAAAATCTCAGCCACCCTGCAAGTCCTCTTGTTAATTTGTATATCACAGAAGTCTGTGTGCTATTTGTAGGACACGAAACAATGGATGCCTATTTTTTGAGCCCGCCAACCTGAGAACCCGCAATCCAGAAAGTGGCCAAGTATGGAATGTGATATCCATACATGCTTTATAAAAGCTCATGTCCATACTTTAGAAAGGTGCATATTTAGTTTTTCCTCGTTTCTACACATATTGATCTGGTCACCACACACTTGGTGTTGCACATGAATTATGAAATATGCACTGCGAGTCGGACCAAGCCCTTTGGTTTCCTTAGCCAATTTTATGCCCGCGTGTCCCTCGCTACACCTTATCAAACTCTCGTTCCCCGTGTTCTGAATGTACATCTTGCATCGAAATCTTGGTAATCCATGTCTATGCTCACAGGTTCCTAGACGACGAAGTGGCAGATATCATGTCCATCTAATCTTGCGCTTGAGACTTCGGTGATCTACAATTGGACCCGGACTCAAATCTTGTGACTCATTTGCTAAATTTCTTTAATTAAATTGTACAATATCAATATTCATTATTATTAATTTAGTACTTGAAAATAATGTTTTTAGATCATGTTAGCTATATAACATATATGTTATATGTTATACATGTAGACAATCACAATCTTGAACCTGGCAGTCCTGGAGTACGTCTTTCAACTTGTATATCACGGAACTCCCAGTGTAGTGTGGAGAACACGGGAAAATAGAAGTACAATGTTGATCGAGCCAGCCCGAAGTCTGTCGATAAATTTGTATATCGTGGAAGTCTGGATGCTATTTGTAGGACATGGAACAATAGAGACCCAATTTTCAGCCCACCAGCCCAAGAACCCGCGATCCACAAAATGACTAAGTATGGAATGAGGGATCCATACATGCTCTATGAAATATGATATCCATACTTATAAAAGTACATAAGGTACTTTATAAATTTGATATCCTGTGCCCAAAACTTCAGTGATCTACATTGATAATTTTGTTTAATTAAATTGTACAATATCAATATTTAATATTGATATTTTAGTACTTGAAAATAATTTTTTTTAGATAATGTTAGACATATAACATATATGTTATATGTTATACATCCCGCCAATCCCGCATTCCATTTGTTTTCTAGCATGCCTCTCGGAGAACCTGCAACCCAAAAAGTGCCTTAAGTATGTAAGTATGCCTGTCAATTTGTATATGGCGGAACTCCGAGTGTTGTTTGGAGGACACAGACTGATACAAGTGCAATGTCCAACCAACCAATTAAATTGTGGAATATCAAAATTTGTATATCGCGGAACTTCGATCCGTAAACATTTTCCATCTTGGGCCCGCCAACCCTGCAGTTCGTCTATTAGTTTGTATATCGTGGAACTCTGAGCATTGTTTGGATGACATGGTACAATAGAAGTAAAATGTTCATCTCGCAAGTCCGCTTCTCAATTTATATATTACACGAGTCTTGGTACTATTTGCAAGACACAGAGAAATAGAGGCCCACTTTTAAGCCCTCCAGCCCGAGAACCCGCAATCCAAATATTGTACATTCTTCCCTTCGCTATGCTCCCTGAAAGCCTACACAAAGTCACAATTTCCATACTTAGTCACTTTCCCGCAATTCTACAAATATACAAATGCTCCATTGAACTGCACCATCATGCCCTCTTACGTTTTACACACTTTGCAGTCAACAATTCCAACTCATGCAGTTACACCATTGGACACTCACCAATTTCACCATGCAGTTTCAGACTTGGCCATTCCTTCCTTGCTTGCTCTTCCCCGTCCCCGTCACCTTCGCACATTTCCATAATAAGAAATAATGTTTATNTATATGTCTTGTTTCTAAATATTTAATGCTAACAGGTCATCCTGCAGGCACCATCTAAGATGTCATTGATGTGCGCAAGGCTCGAGAAGTTCTGCCATTAATGCAATATTTGAGGAGGCTTTTGTTATCCCTTCCTAGTCTTAATTTCAAATACCATGGAATTTCATTCACACGTCGTCAACTTGGTTCCTTCACGAAACTTCCAATCCTTAAATGTTCTTCGTCGTAACCGCCACCTTCGCACTTCTAAGTATGCAATAATTAAGCTTTACTTCTAACAGGTCACCATACAACATGCATAGATATTGTCATTAATGCGGATATTTTCCATTCGCACGCATTGAACCAACGTTTCCTAGGGGTTATATTTTCCCCTCCATTTCTTCATTTCAAGCCGCATCTAGAGAAAACCAACATTTTCATAAACTATTGGCAGAAGCTACACATTATTTTTGTAGAGATATAATGAACATCTTCCTCACGAGCTTCCCATGCAGAACAAGGGAAAAAGAATTGTAGGGCAGGCGGAGCAACCCGGAAGTTGGAGTGAAAACATGGATCTTGACGTTGATCTGGATAGCATATTCTGCAACCTTGATCAACCCGGAGACACAACTCACCATGTCTACCCAATGGACATAGTTGATACCAAATTTTTTTACGAAGATGAATCCTTCATATTCCAGAGTGTTGTTTATGAAAGCGAATCAAAAAAAATAATCATTGAAAAAAGAGATGTAAAAAATAAGAAAAGAAAACATCGTTCAGAAATTGACCTTACCAATATGCAGGTGTCCAAAATCTCTCAACTTCACATGGCAACCGGAGATGCTCTTCATGACTCCGTTGGACTCATTGAGGCCGAGAATGTCAGACTAAAGAACTGGATTAAGGAATTAGGGGAAGATTTGTTTCCTATGCCATTGCTTGGAAGTCCTTTGGAAAAAGCCATGTCTATGACTACCTGCACCCCTGCAGCAAATCTAAAAGGCTCCTCCAGCTTCCTCGCATCCTGTAGAGGGTATGTGGAGAAAAATATCAAAAAAAGAATGAAATTGATTACTAAGGCTTGGGAAACATCACATAATATGGATTCCCTGGGGAGCAGGGCACATAACTTTCTCCAACTTCTATAGACGGATTTAAAAAATGAAGAAACTTTCTATGTCCACATGGTCATCCCTTTTTCCTTTCATGTCAACAACATGTCAAACATGAGAAGAAGACAACATGATCTCCCATCCAAAAACTGACTCACTCAATTAGAAGCATGTTTGAAAGAGAAGGTGAAGAACCTGTATCTTATCGTGCAATCATGTGAGCAAGCAATATCAAGGAAAGAAACATTGTTCACAAAGATCACAAAAATAGAGTTAGCTGGAAGGAAAAACGACTTCCAGGACCCCATTTTAATCATCAACTCCCTGGCGTTAACCAAGAAATATTTCGATAAACAAGTTGATAATTTTAAGGCCTTGTCTTTAGAAAAAATTTGCAGGATTCTTGAATATCGTGAAGAAGACGTGGACAACTAGTTAGTCCAGTATTCAGTACAGAATGGAGACATTCATCAGGCTCTGTTTAATCTTTCTATTGACCTAAGCAAATTAGAAAATGAACTTTTCAGCATTAAAATCTGGAATGACATCAATGTCGCCCCCTTGACAAGCTATATTGAATAGAACTTGAAGTGGGTCACCGACGAAATCCAAAAGAGAAATGCATCAGCAAGAAAATAGAAAAATTACTTATATGGAACATCGTTATAAATCATTTGTTTATCAATCCAGTTATTCAAGCAGGTCGGTGACAAAAACCAACAGGAAAAGGCATCAGCAAGCAAATTCCAATATTACTTATATGTTCCATGCCTGTAAGTGTATATTGATAGTCATTTCTTTATCAATCTAGTTATTCCACCTTTTCTGAATACAAATATATAGCCAAAAACTAATATCTTTCCATTTCTACTTTTCAGGTATTACATTTCACAGTGTTATTTCTTGTAGATATTTCTCTTATGGTCTGTGAGAGCCCCAATCCCAATCTATATGACAAACGCATGTACATTTCCAGGAATATGTAACAAACAATTCTTTTTTTCATATATTTCAAATAAAACTATTATTTTGTCTCCTTATATATTTATGTGTTCCTATATTTTTATCTTCAGCTATGCTAAATGTGAAGACATTCTATTTATTTTATTTCAATTCTCTTTTTTTTTTCTGATGCATATTTTCTCCTGCCTGGTCATTTTCAAAATTAAGTATGAGATAAATGACTCACTCAAATTTGAGATATCATATTTCACACACACACATATGTGTGTGTGTTTCTTTAAATTTCCAGGAACATGTAACACATTTTATTATTATTTTATATAAATGTCATAAAATTGTGTTCACTACTTTTTTGCTACTCACACATATAGAGAGTATGTCATTTCTTGTATCTTTACCACCTGTCCTTCATACTGCTTTCCACAGAGGCCCTTTAAGAGGCTCTTTGCAGGCCATGGAGCAACAAAGACCCACAGAAATCTCATCCCCATACTTTATAAAAGTACATATTTCTTATGTATAAAAGTAAATATCTACTTTATATTATTATGTATTTGCTATGTATAATTTATCCTGTCCAGGAACCTATAATTTGATAAATTTCAATTTCTTGTGTCCAGGAGCCCCTATTTTAAAGAAAAATAATTTGGCAATGCTATTTTTTTGGTCCTTTTGTCCACCACCCTATGTAACAGACGTTAGTACTATTATTTTGCTCTTTTGTCCACCAGCGTATGTAAAACATATGTAAAGAAAACTAATTCGCGACTGCTAAATTTTTTTGACACGAGCCCCTTAAAATTCAAATAGTCCGCAAGTCCAATTCTCAATTTGTATATCGTGGAACTCTCAGTGCTTTTTGTAGGGCATGGAACAACAGAAGCCCAATTTTCAGGTCCCTAGCCTGAGAACCCGCAATCCAAAAACAGGCTAAGTATGGAATGAGGGTTTCGTGCATGCTCTATATATCTAGTTAGTCAAATTACATATTTGGTATGTATAATTTGATAAATTTCAATTTCTTGTATCCAGGAGCCCTTGTTTTAAAGAAAACTAATTCGAGAATGCTAGTTTTTTTGTGCTTTTGTCCACAAATCTATGTAACAGACATAGGCTCTTAAAATTCAAATAGTCTGCAAATCTGATTGTCAATTTGTATATCGTGGAACTCTAGGTGCTATTTGAAGGGCACAGAACAACATAAGCCCAATTTTCAACCTGCCAGCCCAAGAACCCGCGATCTAAAAACTGGCTAAGTATGGGGCTCTGTGCATGCTCTAGAAAATCTCATCCCCATACTTTATAAAGGTACATATTTCATATGTCTAAAAGTAAATATCTACTTTATAAAATTACATATTTGATATGTATAATTTATGTTGTCCAAGAACCTATAATTTCCTGCCTGGTCATTTTCAAAATTAAATATGAGATAAATCACTCACTCAAATTTGAGATATCATATTTCACACACATACACACACACACACACATATATATGTTTCTTTAAATTTCCAGGAATATGTAACACGTTTTATTATTTTTTTATATAAATGACATAAAATTGTGTTCACTACTTTTTTCCTACTCACACATATAGAGAGTATGTCAATTCTTGCATCTTTACCACATGTCTTTCATACTTCTTTCCACAGAGGCCCTTAAAATTCAAATAGTCCGCAAGTCCGCTTGTCAATTTGTATATCATGGAACTCTGGGTGCTCTTTGTAGGCCATGGAACAACAGAGGCCCAGGAGCCCCTGTTTTAAAGAAAACTAAATCGAGAATGCTATTTTTTTTATACTTTTGTCCACCAGCCTATGTAACAGATGTTAGTACTATTTTTTGGTGTTTTTGTCCACCAGCGTGTGTAAGGAAAACTAAATCGAGAATGCCAAAAATTTTGGACACAAGCCCCTTAAAATTCAAATAGTCTGTAAGTCTGATTGTCAATTTGTATATCGCAAAAATCTTGGTGCTTTTTGTAGGGAACGGAACAACATAATCCCAATTTTCAGCTCGCCAACGCCGATGTAACGGACGTTAGTACTATTTTTTTGTGTTTTTTTCTACCAGCGTGTGTAAGGAAAACTAAATCGGGAATGTCAAATTTTTTGGACACGAGCCCCTTAAAATTCAAATAGTCTGCAACTCTGATTGTCAATTTGTATATCGCATAACTCTCGATGTTTTTTGTAGGGCACGGAACAACAGCAGCCAAATTTTCATCCCACGAGCCCGAGAACCCGGAATAAGGGTTTCGTGCATGCTCTATATATCTACTTAATCAAATTACATATTTGGTATGTATAATTTATGTTGTTTAGTAACCTATAATTTGATAAATTTCAATTTCTTGTGTCCAGGAGACCTTCTTTTAAAGAAAACTAATTCGAGAATGCTATTTTTTTTGTTCTTTTGTCCACAACCCTATATAACAGATGAAGAAATTTGAATTAAGGACAGACCACATTATCAATTTGTATATCGCGGAACTCTGCGTGCTATTTGTAGGGCACGGAACAACAAAAGCCCACTTTTCATCCCACCAAGCTGAGAACCCGCGATCCAAAAATTCAAATAGTCAGCAAGTCTAATTGTCAATTTGTATATCGCGAAACTTTCGGTGCTATTTGTAGGGCACAAAATAACAGAAGCCCGATTTTTATCCCGCCAGCCCAAGAACCCAGAATCAGGGTTCTGCGCATGCTCTCTATATCTACTTAATCAAATTACATATTTGGTATGTATAATTTATGTTGTCCAGGAACCTATAATTTGATAAATTTCAATTTCTTGTGTCCACTTGCTCTTGTTTTAAAGAAAACTAATTTGGGAATGCTAGTTCTTTTGTGCTTTTGTCCATGACCCTATGTAACAGACGTAGACCCTTAAATTTCAAATAGTCTGCAAGTTCGATTGTCAATTTGTATATCGTGGAACTTTGGGTACTATTTGTAGGGCATGAAACAACAGAAGCCCAATTTTCAGCCCGCCACACCGAGAACCCACGATCCAAAAATTCAAATAGTCCACAAGTCTGATTGTCAATTTGTATAACGTGGAAATCTCGGTGCTATTTGTAGGGAACGGAATAACAGAAGCCCAATTTTCATCCCACCAGCCCAAGAACTCGGAATGAGGGTATTGTCCATGCTCTGTATATCTACTTAATCAAATTAGATATTTAGTATGTATAATTTATGTTGTCTAAGAACCTATAATTTGCTAAATTTCAACTTCTTGTGTCTAGGAACCCTTGTTTTAAAGAAAACTAATTCGGGAATGCTATGTTTTTTGTGCTTTTGTCCACGAACCTATGTAACAAACGTAGGCCCTTAAATTTCAAATATTCCACAAGTCTGATTGTCAATTTGTATGTCCCAGAACTATGGGTGCTATTTGTAGGGCACGGAACAACAGAAGCCCAATTTTCAGCCCGCCACCCCGAGAACCTGCGATCCAAAAATTCAAATAGTCTGCAAGACTGATTGTCAATTTGTATATTGCAGAATTCTCGATGCTATTTGTAGGGAACGGAACAACAGAAGCCCAATTTTCATCCCACCATCCCTAGAACCCGGAATGAGGGTTCTGTGCATGCTTTGTATATCTACTTAATCAAATTACATATTTGGTATGTATAATTTATGATGTCCAGGAACCTATAATTTGATCAATTTCAATTTCTTTTGTCCATGAGCCCTTGTTTTAAAGAAAACTAATTCAGGAATGCTAGTTTTTTTGTGCTTTTTTCCACGAACCTATGTAACAGACGTATACCCTTAAATTTCAAATAGTATACAAGTCCGATTGTCAATTTGTATGTCCCGGAACTCTGGGTGCTATTTGTAGCGCACAGAACAACAGAAGTCCAATTTTTAGCCCGAGAACCAGCGATCCAACTATTTTTTGGTGTTTTTTTCCATGAACGTATGTGGAAAACTACTTCGGGAATACTAAATTTTTTGTGTCCAAGAACCTTTTAAATGTTAATTTTTTTATATAAATTTTGGGTAAAAACTATTTCGGGAATACTATATTCTACATGAAAACCACATGTACTTCAACTTCCTACCCACATGTTTGTACTCGGTCACATTTATTCTCATTCCAACCTGACAGGGACTATGCTTCCATGCAGCACTTGTTTTGATAGTACCTTTTTAATATTTTGTATTATCTCTTTATTTCATTTTTTTTTTTCAAAATTATCTATATTACATTGTATTTTGATCATACTTATTTTTTTAATTTATTAACTACACTTTGCTCTATTTTTTTTTCGAAATTATCTATGTACATGGTGTTGTTATTTTCATCGCACGTTTTTTATATTTTGTATCATCTCTTTATTTCAAAAATTATTTAATTATAATGAATTAAAAATTAACTTTAAAATATTAATATTTTAATTTTCAATGTTTTTAAACAAATTTTATATCAATTATATTTATTAATCATATTTCTTTCAAAGTAAAGATAATAAATCATATTTATTACAAAGTAAAGGTAATGAATACTACCATATCTTTTATTTATTTAGGTTTATTGTTTTAGAAATGAAATTCAATAGTTTTTTCTTTTCAAAATTAAACAAGCCACATGTGACAATCTCCCTGCCAGATCTTAGTAGCCAATATAATGTATGTAGAACAATCCCTGCCAGATCTTAGTAGCCAACATAATGTATGTAGAACATAACCAAAGTAGTCTTTGTTATCTAGCTTGGGACTACTTAGATCTCTGAATAGATAGAGATTGATTACTTCTTAAAATCACCCCACTGATCTTGAAGAAAAAAGTTTATGAAAACTGTAACATGAGTCTAGTTATTCCTCAACCCAAAGAAACCTATGAATGTAAAGAAACCTATGATCGAGGCACAAAGGCTTATTTTCTCCAAAATTATATATTGTTATCGCCCCTGGGTTCTAATCAAGACCATGATCAAAGAGGCATCTAATAATAGTTTTTACATCATATTTTTTGTTTGGGAGTAAATTGATTAATCTCTGTATCAATGTGCATTGCAAGTGATACTTGTTAGGATATTTAGACACTTAGGAGTTAGTTAAGATCTACTTGGTCTAATATGTCGTTAGGTAAAAGTCTGTTTCTTTAGTATGCATTAGTATGCATTTGTAGTTAGGCAATCCGACGGTCATGATATGTTCCCGACATAGA
>ML808216.1:0-11054 GCA_009831015.1 Picea engelmannii | reverse complement strand
CTAATATGTCGTTAGGTAAAAGTGTGTTTCTTTAGTATGCATTAGTATGCATTTGTAGTTAGGCAATCTGACGGTCACGATATGTTCCCGACATAGAGTGATCTGACGGTTCATACTCTCCTCGATCTTAATGGCCATTGATCTGTGGCTTAACACCCGATTGGTCCATGATCTCTATTTAAAGAGCATGGAGGGTCATTTACCGATGATCGATTGTGAGAAACTCTCTTGTAAAATATCTCTGTAATCTTTTTCTTTGCATTAATAAACTACTCCAAGTGGCCGCGTTGGCTGGGGCCGTGGATGTTTCCCCGTAGGGGTTTTACCACGTGAAAACATGGGTGTGTTGATCTTTGATCTGGTTATGTGAGTGGTTACTGAAGGTGTTCGTCCTCTGTTGGAATACCTGTGTTGTCTAACAATACTTAGAGTGTCTTTTGACAACTGGAATATTTTGCACGTGTGGAAATAAAATTTAGGCAACTACCAACCTTGGAGAGAGGGCACTAATGACAATCTTGATCAAGTTTGTCGTTGTTGTTTTGTGTCGACCGTCATGGGGACTCTCCAATATTAGAATATATATGTTGTGTTGTGAATATTACTATGGATCTAAAGAAGTATGGAAAAGTAGAAGGTAAACATGCATTTTATTGGTTTCAAAACTTTAGTACCAGAGAGACGTCAACACAAGAACTTCACAACAAAAGAGAATTATTCCACTATAAAATGGAGGAGGTGTGTGATATAATGTGTATGTATAACTGTTTATTTCTTCTTCTCTTTTAATTTTTCCATTATTTTCAGCCTCAATGGAAATCTCCATTAGGAAATTGAGAAGGAGCACATCCCCCTCAGGAAACTGAGAAGGATAGCGTCCCCCCAGGAGGTAAGTATAAGTAAATCTAACTATGTTAGAATGCAGGTTAATACAAATAATGTACATTTTTCAATTTCATTTTCTTAATTAATTAGATATAATGTTATTGAATATTGAAATTAAAGTTCGATTACAAAGCTGAACGAGAAAGTTGAACCTACAAAATGGACCCAATATGTAAAGCATGCCTAAAATTCATAATCGTAAAACCAAGCCGCAATGAAGAAAGAAAGGAAAAAAATAAAATAAAATGTCTTGCAAGCAATAAAATGGGCACATAATTGTTATTGGAAATGATTAAAATATTTGTATCACCCTTTGTCATGATTTATCAGAGTACATACCCTCTTCATTTTGAAGTAATTTGTGCTTTCCTCGGTGACAGTTTCCCCATATGGACTGGCCATTTATGTCATACTCTGCTTTGATAGAAGCAATACCTGCTCCTCGACTCAAAACAATCTTTCTAACACCTATGTAAATCCCATCTTCGAAGCCAGTTCCACCACTACCATCCCAAGGTCCACGCAACAAATACAAAAATAATGTCCATGCCTAATATACCAACTCAGCACTAATGAATCAATGTATTAATGTCAACAACATTTGTAAAAAGAACCTATATCCTAGGTACATATAACTATATAAATATGTAAAGTAAGTATAGATAGATAGATAGATAGATAGATAGCTTTAACAAATGTTGAACCTGCTCCTACAAAATTCTATCTATAGAGCAAATTCAAAGTACTTTATTTTCATTACATTCTACCTTTGGATACCAAATCTATTCTCGGTGGCCATGCTTTGTTCAGATTTATAGATTTAAATTGATCTCCACCGTGTATAGATCACAACTTGACATAGAAATGGTTAGAGTAAACATTATTATTTTCATTAATAGTCATCAAGATCACAACAAAATGAAATAGAGGAATGTTTCCATAGCTTATATGTAAAACAACATTACAAAATTCTGGGAACATTGGGTGACAAAATAATAACATAAATGTTCGGATTAGATTAAATTGCTTTGTAATCAATGAAGAGTTACAGAGCAGAGTGTCGTGGATGCCACACAAAGCACAAAAAACTGCAATAACAATAATCGTTGACACCAAAAATAATGCAACAGAGCACATGGAAGTAAGTCACACGTTTTTCTGTTTACGGTTAAATATAAAATTCAAACAAATTTTATCACAATTCTTATGAATGTGGATTAAGGGGAAGTCATATCGCCACACTCATGGCTAACATCTATGATAAAAAAAATCCATTTGATTGACAACTTTGCAGAGGAAATCCGGTGTACCGGTAGAAATTGCACACTCTGTGAACTAATCCAAAAATAGGAGTTCAAGGCTTATCTTGAACCCAGTTATTAGTGCCTGTCTCCTCCCTAGTTCTAGTGCCTGGAGATATCTACAAATAAGAGGTATAACCCACCTACAAACGAACAAATAGATTTTCTATGTCGGGTGAGAATTAGAGATATCTCGTGTTCGCATCGAAAGGTTTGATAAATCATAAACAAGAACAACAACATTGATAAAACAGAAACAAGAACAACAACATGGCGGAAAAGGCATATTAGCCAACACTACATTATTCACTCCAATGTTACATATTTATAGTACAATGGGTGATGCCACCTCATAGAGAGATTTGCTCTAGATCCTAAAATCATGCATGATGACTAGGCTAGGCAATCTTAACTAACTCATTAGTCATCACTTGAGGATATATTACTAATATCTTAAATGAATAATACAAATATAGGTGGCAATTTAGACTTAGTGATTGGTAAAGGTAAGCCATAAGCTAACAATCCCCCCCTCAATCACAAGTCTGATCAATAATACCAGCAATAAATCATAAATTGGTATCAATTCCAAGTCTTCATACTGAAACTCCTGTGTTGAGCATCAATGAAGAACTGCCTGAAAAACCACCAATCTAGATGTTGAACATGTTCATTTGAAATGAACTGGAAGAGAGCTGAGATATGGAAGTGAACAGCTGCAATATCTTAACATTCCCTGATTTCTTGAAAATTTGATCATTTTGCCAAGTATTTTAGCTAGAAGAATCTGATGTCTTCTGCTAATTGGTGAACATGTAGTATCACCACTCTACTATTAGTGTATCACTGAAGTGCTCTCTGAATCTGTGGTTTGGGAAGACCACTAACCAATTGATACCATGTATCTAATGGTTTTTGGATAACCACTAACCAATCTTGACACTTTTAGGTGTCCAACAACATCCCAATGTATCATGTGTATGATTCAATTGCAAGTCATTGAACCATATTCTTGCCAAAGTTTGCCATCTCTGGAAAATCTCACTATGTAATCATGTGAGCCAAGATGCATGCAAATTGTTTACTTAATGTAAACTCAAATCTGATGAGAGTGAACCAAGAGAAGTGAATCAGCTTCTAGTCTGACACATCCCTAAAAAATGCCTGACAACTCAATCAAATGCCAAGCTGCAATGCAGAAGGATCCTCTTGTCCTCTGCTAGGTCAAATGACCATCTATGTGAACCAAATGTTCACATCATTTCTCTCAAAATCAAAATCTATATGATTCAACTTAAACTTATTGAACCATAATTCTACCAAAGTCTGTCATCTACAGACCGCAGTTGCCCATTTCGCAAATTTCATGCCCATATGGCATACTTGATGTTTGTTGTTGTCGAAACTTTCTGTCTAACAACCATCTTTAATTCCATCATCAATTCCCCCCTTTGTCAGCTGAAAGGAGAGACCACAAGTGGTTTCATCAACCATCTTCACTGGAACTTTGAACTCCCCCCCTTAAAGTGCATGAGAGTTATATCATTGTACTCCCCCCCTTCTAGTCTCAAGAGAGTACCATACTTGTTTCATTTGAGTACAACACAAAGTGGGCATGCAGAAAAAACCACATGTTATCTCATCCCGTGAGGGCCATGCTCGAAAGCTACGCCATAAGGGGACCACTTATGTGAGGTACAAAAAATGTTATGTGATACAAGATTGGTCTTTACTCGAGATTGAATTATACGGTAAGACTTATATAATCGCTTGGTTGTTGATGACCATTTCCAAGGATCAATCCACTCATAGTGAATCCTCAATCTTGCAGGTTTCTTCATTGTTGAACATCTGTCTGAAGAATGGTTTTGCTTGCCACAATGATGGCAAGGATGGAGATCAAAACACTGATTCTCCTTGTGACCAACTCGATTACAATGTTGGCACTTATCATTCTGATGCTGAACTTGAACAGGTGAAAGTGAATCTTCTTGAAGGAATCCAGCACTTTGGAACTTGATTGGTCTGGAATAATCAGGAATACGAAAGGTAACTTCCTTGTCATATCCAAGTCCTGTTCTATTCTTGTTGTAGATGATTTCTTCCCAAGGTCTGATGATGGGATTGGAAAGAGTATTATGAACCTGTTCCTTTGAAATCCGTGGAAGTGGATTTACTGCATGTTGATGCATCAGTAAAAGGTTTTCTTCACCGAAATCAAAAGAAAACTCTTGAATTGTAGGTTCATGAATAGCATCGTCTTTGTCTGCATCTGAAGTTGTCTTATTGAGTTTCTCCTTCATTAACTATTGATCGAAAACATCATCTTCATCATTATAGAGAGGATTGTGCTGAACAAAAACTAGTTCAGAACACTTCACTGGATGTTGATTTTTGAGATCCCTAATTTCATCAGTCAAAAGTTGGGATTGTGCTTGAAGAAGTCTAACTTTATCTTACGTCACTTGCAAAGAAGTTAGCACTGATTGAAGAGTTTCTTTGTTCAATATCATTGTGTTGTCTTCAGTGGTGTTTATTAGAATGTTCAGTAACTCTAATAATTCGAGACTTTGAGCCATTTTCAAAACACTAAAAGAGGTCTCCTTGTGTACGTAGATCCTTATTACAATTTGACTCGACAGAAGAATGTTTATTTGCAACTCGCTCACTTGAATCGTTCACTTGAACTTTACGCTCATTTTCTCTTCCGGCTCGCTTGTACTTGCTCACTTGAACTTGCTTCCAGAAAGTTGAGGATGTCGGTTACCACTGAAAATGCATCCCAAAGTAGTGATGTTTACAATGATTTGAGTTTCAACTACTCAACCTAGTCAATTTCGACTCAAAATTATAATGAATCTTGGATGTCAGGCTCAACTAAGAATGCACCCAATTATAAATTCAATTCAACTCTATTTGATCTCAACAAGACAAGTAATCTTACAAAATGACTATTTGCAAGTTACAATGAATCTACTTGATCAAGTAATCTTACAACAAACAATTTTTGCAAGTACCAATTGAATTTCAAATGCTCCATGATGTGTTGAGTTCAAATATTTTGATTTGTCCATTACTGATGTGGTTGAGGACTTGAATGTTTGAGAATTATCTTCATAGATGTTTGATCATATGTGCTTTGATTGCTTGTTCTTCACTAGCGTTAATTATGTGCTTGAATTAACTTGCTTGGAAGGACGTGTGTATTGTCGTATGACAAATTGTAAGTGTAGTTATGTCAAAACTAGACATAAAACATTATGAAAAACATTCAAGGTATCATTCACCATCGCACACAATGCAAGGTGTCCCTAAGATCCCCTTATTCAATTTCTGGCGGATCTAGGACACAAGAGCCAAATAAAATATGATTTTATTAACACAAATTTGATATAAGTTTGATATCATGCTTCTTTTCTCCTTCTGTTTACAAAATTCAAGTCGGAATGCACATCAAGCTTCTTTTTTCCTCCTTTACAAGAGTTCAACTAATGCTGAGGCAAAACTTTATTACAAGACTTCAACCTTTTCAACTCCAAGCAATTTAGCATTTTGGCTTGGCTTCAAAACAAACTTTGTAATGCCAAGAATTTAATGGCTCCAACAATCCATGCTTTTTAAATGTTTACAGACAATAAGATCATCCCTTGATCAGCATGAGAAACCAAATAATAATAATAATAGCAAATCTACTCAACGGTATTCTAAATCGTGGCTTCAAGGGACAACTAGTTTCTGGCTATAATAAACAAGTTTCTGGTTGGTTTCTGCTCATATAACCAATGCAAATATTTGCATAAATTAAAATTAATATATATCAAACCCTTTAATATTCTTGTATTCAGACTTTTTAGAATTAGAAAGACAAAAGCCTCACTCTGTAGCTCAAACAACAACACATACACAGGGGTTGCTAGATTTCCTGTATAAATAATTTGAGAATGTAGGACAGAGAGTACCAAATTGGTGACGGTGATTGATTCCTCTTAAAAACTGAGCAAGAAAACAGATCGATGCAATCTATCCAATGCATTTATTCATACCAAAAAGTTTGAGGCGAAGATCAGGGTTTGTGACTGTTGATGGAGCGAGAGCGATATATCTTAGTTGGAGGACTCACCATTGTCTTGATGAATCTCAGATCTTCTGCCCTCTGAGAGATTCAAAGACGTAAATTTCTACGCACTTTTGCTGATTAAAATCGTTTCCAACTATCTTCTAATTTTGGATCAATGATTACTATGGAGATAGACTTGGAAACCTCAATCGTTTCAAGAAAGAAGACAACCATTCATCGGGGATCTTTTATCACATGCGTGTGCCAATTCTTCAATAGACTTAGTGCATGCTTTGTGCACCACCTTCTTCATTTAGCTGTTGACTTTGGAGAGAGGATATCAACATTTTTGCGGATGAGTGGACTTCGATTTGGAAGAAGATGTCAGACGCATGGATCTATAAAAAGAACCCGTTGAAGCCCTGTTACCGGCAGATCTCAAACCTTGAGAACGCTCACAGGGCCTTCAAGATATCATTGGCCCCGTTGACGGTAAATGACCCACCTTCCTCTAAATTGAGCACTTTAACAACACCATTATTCGCAAGAAACGAGTATCGGTGCGATCACACGCCCAAACCCACCGGCTTATCGCTTAAATCGACAGAAACTCCCATGGTCTTAGTGAATTGTCAGTTGCCATCCGAGAGTAGCAGGACTTTGCTATCTCTGATCTTGATGGAATCAGCCCATGCTTTAAGCATGAAGGTGTCGTTTACAGCAACGCATGCGATTAAATTATACTGAAGATGACCAGATCTTACTGTGTGTTCTAGAGAAGAAAATATCATACTGTGTGTTAGCGTCAGAAGTCACTCCTGGATTTCTTGCAGGAGCAGAGCCCAACGCCCATCAGTTTTATGTCACGATTTGTTTAATGGGGTGATAGGATGGGTAAAGACTCTAGAAAATATAGATTTAACTTAGGGAACCGGGCCTGGTATGTAGAAAGCAAGGGAGGTCTTGATCCAACTTCTGTCAGTAAATGGATTAAAGGGTGGTAGATGGAAGA
The DNA here is from genome assembly GCA_009831015.1 of Picea engelmannii. Lineage (NCBI taxonomy): Eukaryota > Viridiplantae > Streptophyta > Pinopsida > Pinales > Pinaceae > Picea > Picea engelmannii. Next base: position 3,799 of record ML808216.1, on the reverse strand, counting down.
CTTGTGAGAAGGGCGAGCAAGACTACCTCGGGCAACAGGCCTTCGGAGGCTTGAGGATGAAAAACTAAGAAGCCAATATCCTCTTGGTCCAGAGCCTCAAGGAGATGAGGGGTGACTCGACTGAATCCTTCAATTCCAAGTCGTTCAGTGCTAAGAAAATCACAGGAACCGATTAGAAACAATGCAATTGTTACAGTGATCCAACCTACATCATCCTATAACAGCTACAACTCGACTGGATCCTCCAATTCCGAGTTGTTCTAACACAGTAAACAAAGAGATGGAAAAGAAGCTAACATCCATAAAGTAAGAAGTCTCAAATGCCTTGTACATTAACCAGAGCGACCAGTGCTTCATCAGAACTTTACAATCGGGAGCCTTGCTCAACCATCGATCCTTTACAAAATACAAAGACTGAGTTTATATACTCAGAGAAATTCGCCTAACAGAGGCGTGCCCAGTCACCCAAGGCTTGGTGTCCCTTCAGTCAAACTCATACTGATATCCTTCTTCAAACGCCACTTTAACTGCGTATGGCTCCTGCAAGGAGAGTAGCTGAGCCATTAAGAGCCAAGTTAGCATGTGCAGACCTCCTCTGGCTAATCGAGGACTGGGCATGGCCTCTTTGGAAAAAATGGTACACAGGACCCTCTCGAGCAGACCACTGGCCAGGCCCTCCATATCTTGCACTTAATGCATGAAGAGAGGTTTCAACCACTCTTTCTTACCTTCATTTACTTCAAGCGAAAACCAGGCTTGAGGTCGGATCAAATGGCACCCAGAGAACGCGATGAACCTTTCAGTGACTGGACTCGACAACCCTAGCCCCTTTTGCATAGCTCTTTCTATTTTCCCATGTGACGACGGGTTGTGACCCTGCGTTTATCCTCGAAGGCGCTTTCGGTGTTCGCGAATAAGAAGGGGTTGATCCTTGCTTCTTAAAATCGCGATGAGAGAAACGCCGAGATGGCTTGAGTTGGCGCCACGCGTCCCTCTAGATCTGACGATTCTGATCTCTCCCGACGATGTTGTGGGCCCGGGTCCTGGACACTCCTGGCACCTCGCGCATCAGGAAATGACGGAGCTGCTCTTTGCATCTTAAAATTGCGATGGGCGAAACAGCGAGGAACCTAATCACGCGCCAGGTGTCTCCTGTGGATGGACGGTCGAGATTGCTCTGTAATACTACGGGCCCAACTTTGGGCGCCTTCGGGGTTCGGGGCTTCGAGATATACGACAACACGGAACCTTCACCCTTTGAACTCGTGATTGTCGAAACGCCGATGCGACTAGATATCGCGCCACGCATCCTTTGGATGGACGGTTGTTATCCTTCCCTGCATATAATATGGGTGTGATGCATTTGCGCTAATCTCGGTGCAACTCTGCTAACCGCAATATGCTCCTATGGATGAATCTAGACCGCCAACGATATAATCTCGCCCACTCGCTTGCTTGGGAGCCTGAAATGAGATTTTCTGCGTTGCGCTCGGGCGCTCCTCATGCGACTTGCTGACCCGAATGCTCTTGTGCCCCAGACAAGAAATGTTACTAACACCGTGGATCGTTGAGTGGGTCTCTTCAGATCCATGTAGATCATTGGGATTGATCTAGTAGTATAATTTCTGGGGCGTGCACACTTGCATATCAAGCACCGAAAATTTGTGCAATATAAAGAGCCTACTAAACAGAGATATCGGATCTGATCTTCACAATGCTCAAATCGGATCAGTTGCATCTAAAAAAAAATAATATGTGCGGTTAGAAGCAATACCATGAGGAGAGCATATGGCAAGGATTTTTTTTGTTTTTGTTTTGATGGGCGATTCTCTTCTTCGCACAATGATAAACCTATGAACTAGAAACCCAATAGGTCAGACCAAAACGATAAGGGCATGGATGAATAGATCACTGGACAGAATCTCTATTGCAGATCGTCGGGATGTTGTCGTCGACTTTGAGATACTCCGATCTCAACTGATTAAAACTTGAGAATATCATCTATGATAGCACCTAGGAAAAATGAATGGCTTCATGCAGATCTTTTCATTATTTCAAAATTCTGTACATACATATACTCAAAAGAATTTGTTCTGATGTATTTTCTCCCTATGCTTTGATCGTTGGGCAGATCTGTGTCTCTCATTATCCAGATCGCAGATTTCAAATTGCATCACAGATTTCAAATCCTTCATCGTCCTTCAGGTGCATTTTGTTGTTGTGAGCAACATCTACCATTTGAGCTTGAATTCTTCACCAACCATGAAAACTATCATGGTGAAGGTATTAGGCCCTTAAGACCATAAGAGCTCTGATACCAATTGATAAATCATAAACAAGAACAACAACAATTGATAAAACAGAAACAAGAACAACAACATGGTGGAAAAGGCATATTAGCCAACACTACAATATTCACTCCAATGTTACATATTTATAGTACAATGGGTGATGCCAACTCATTGAGAGATTTGCTCTAGATCCTAAAATCATGCATGATGACTAAGCTAGGCAATCTTAACTAACTCATTAGTCATCACTTGAGGATATATTAGGTGTCAATTTAGACTTAGTGATTGGTAAAGGTAAGCCATAGGCTAACAAGGTTGGCTTGGGATGAGGGAAATAATTTGTTCCATATTTGGTGCACTGTGTTAAATAAGTAAATAAGGAGGGTTGGGCTATCACGACTTTGAAGAGGATTTTGTAAATTTAGAAGGTAATATGAATAATTTGCTTGAAAGAATGGGACAAACTCTTTGGTTTCAGTAGATCCAGTGTTCGAGCAGTGTCCCTATCTATGAGCGGTCACTAGAGTTTAAATAAATTGCAGCCCATTGTACCTCGGTGCGAAAGACTCCTTGGCACTTTTAGAAGTCGAATTCTTAGAAACAACTTTGTCATCATTCGTCGATTTGGCCTGTAAATACCACCAGAAAACCACTAAATTCAAGACAAAATCCAAAATCTGCTCTCTGAAATTTAGGAGTTAGTGTTTCAGACAGCGTTGCAAAGAAGCAAAGTAAAAAATAAAACGAATCCCAAAATTATAGCATTAAAATGAAGTATTAACTGACCGCGGGAGAGGAGGGCATCGAGTGCAGAGATACGTTAGCAAATCAAAGAAAGATTTGAGTGCATGATATGAGATTCATTTAATCCTTCTAATGGCCTCCAAGATGACCGGTCCTTGATGAACACAAGGCATATTACCCACAGCCTTGAGAAGTTGAAGCTGCTTTCTCGCAGCGGCCAACAAATCGACGTTGAAGATAATGTTATTGGCAGCTTCAATTTCATTTTCAACACCAGTGACACCAGCCGAAACTGCATGCGAATGGCCACGCCGATCAATCTGGAAGTTTACATTGTACAAGAGGTTTGAAATCAGTATGCAGCCGCATGGAATTATCCACGGAAGAAGGGGCAGTTGGTGTCACAGGTGTTGTTGGGCATCGAGTGCAGAGAAAAGGAATGCAAACTCGAACACAACACTGCAGAGCAGACTCTAACACATCCCACTGCAGAGCATTAATGAAGATCGTCGCCACCCCCTGGCTCCCATATCCGATGCAAATTTCAGAGTGAAAAACTATAGGTTAAACCAGGTAATAACACCTTGGAAACAATGCCACTAACTAAATCAACGATCATGTTATTTCAATTCTTTTGGAAAAACAAGCTCTCATATTCAAATTGAATATGTTTATGAATGATCAACCATTTTTTTTTAAGGTTGTATCATTATAACGATGGGATGTGAAATTTATAATGAATGGACTGTACAAATAGAATGGTT
>ML808215.1:206724-224285 GCA_009831015.1 Picea engelmannii | reverse complement strand
TTTCCTCCACAGGAGGTGCCAAAAGAAAATTTTAGTCTAGGTAGGATTTCGGGGGTAGGCATCCAAAAAAACCCCCGTTATCTGGTTCTCACATTTTCAAACATAGAAGTTGACAAATAGGGAACTTTAAAATCCTCCAAGTCTAGTGTTCCAATCACCATAAGGCAGGGAGATACCCGTGAAGGGTCAAAGGCCAAGGTCCGGTTGTTCTGTGCGTCCCCCCATGAGGCACCCACCTCTTGGATGGGATCCAGCCCATGACCCATTTCTTAGGCCAAAAATCTAAATGTCGCACATGGACCGAGGTACCTAGTGACCAACTTTAGGAAATCTACCCAGGTGGTGATTGTGGGCTGCAATCGCACCTTGATTGGATTTTGTGTGGCTATTGGGAAGTATCACCAGCTCTTTCGGGATATTGCCCCCTCTACCCCTCATTATAACCAGTTATTTCATCCTTCACTAGTGTCTCTTCCGGTGACTTCAGACCATATTGTTGAGTACTATTGGAAGGTCCAGTGCTTTTGAGAGGAAGGACGTTACGTCTTTTAGGACACGAGCATTTGCTTTCATTTTGATTCCCACGTGGACAAAACCCTCTTACCCACATATATGCTTCTTTTTCATTTTTGTATGATACACATCTGATTACAGGTTGACTTTGAGATATATATTGTGTAGACAGTTACAACAAATACTCTTGTTTCTTTATTTTCTCTCACCACTTTGTGCACACATCCACACAACTAGTCTGACATCATAGGGGAACCACAGAACCCCTGTCATTCATGACGCTTGCTCAACCTTCCTCTTATCTTAGGGGTAGTATATGGTCATACCCGCTCATCGGTACCTCCTTCACACACTCCTGTGAGTGCTACCATCTTGGGATCATCTTTGCTTGGTTCTACATTACTTGGGTCAGCTTCCCAAGGTCATCCGTCCACTCGCTCTCCTTAACACGGAAGTGGGGGACCTACCTCCTCTCAAGGAGGGAGCACCAACCCACCTAGTCCCCATCAAGGGTCAGGTTCACAACACAACATGGTTGGAGCTAACCCTCCCCCACCACTACAAATTCCATACTTGGCCTCTCTCAACATATCGGATCTCACCAAACTAACGAATGATCCTATTTTGCATGACACCACATGGTCTGCAATGCCCACCAAAATTCCTTCAGACATACCAAAGTTTGAAGGAAAGGCAGGGGATGACCCTGCCAACCATGTCATGACCTTTCATCTATGGTGCTCGTCCAATAGCATTATGGATGACTCCGTCAGGCTACGATTATTTCAACGCACACTTACTGGCCCATCAGCCAAATGGTATGTCGAAGAAAAATCAGGGTCCCACACGACCTTTGAGTCATTGGACAAAGCCTTCTTGACATTTTTCCAATTACCTATCCGCCATGACAATGGTCTAGAACTACTGTCTAACTTCAAACAGACCTCAGCCACCCACATCGCTGACCACATTCATGAGTGGCGTAGGCGACGTAGTTTGTGTAAAGCAGAAACCACCAGACAACAGTGCCTTGACTGGTTTCTTAGATCACTTGTCTCTCTACTTGGTAAAGACGTCGCTTCCACCTTCCCTCAATCTCACGAGGAAGCCATTAGTAAGGCCCAACAATATGACCTCATTTATGCATAGTCAGGGTACTTATACATGGTACTTCATGATCTTCCCAAACCTATGCCATTTGGCCAAGACAAACCCATGATGTCTCATTCAGCAGACGGACTAATAGGTGCCACCACACACCATGGTCCACAAACCCAACCACCACCAATGTATGGCACACCTCAATACCCGCTGGTATATGGGGGCACTCCTTACTACCCCCCACCCACTTATCAACAGCCATACCATGTTGCTATACCTCCACCCATCAGTAGACCACCACCGGCACCTCCCATACATCCGCCTATTCCCACAAGCAGGGGTACTCCCTCAACATCAGCTTATAGTACTAGTGAAAGAACTGCGCCTCCCTATGTGCCTTATGGATCGGTACCACCGTAAAATCCATACCTCCCCTTCCCTGGTCCTCCACAACCCACCCCCACATCCACATGCAGGGGTAAATTTTGTTCAACCTTCCGCTGCTCAACAATACCAGAATTTTGAACACTTAAATACAGCCAACCCAACTCATCCATCGAACAATACCAGGAAGAAAGGAAAGAATAGGAATAACAACAATCATGGTCAAGGTGGGAATCATCCCCCACAGCACCAACCCCCTGGGGGCAACCAGAACCAAGGGAACCAAAACCCCCAAGGGGGCAATAACAACAAATGACAAGGGAAAAATAATGTTAAAACCATCCACCCTTATGCCCTTTGTGGTGAGTTCAGTCATTACACTCACCATTGCCCCCAGATCGCTGATTTCAAACGGTTGAAAGACTCAGGTGGTCTCCCCCCTACCCCTGCACAAACTGCCCCTCAGCAGGCACCACAACAGTATGTGTAACAACCCCCTCCCGCCGTACTGCAAAATCCTATTCCACATCAAGGCGTGATAAACACCCAACAAGATGCACAGCGTCCCCCACCTCAGGTGGGACAATACCACAACCCTAATAGTCCAGCAGAGCGTACCATTCTCCTCACCAGTGAGGAAGAAATCCTTCTGCAAACACGGAATCTTCAGTATCCAGCTGAGTCCACTCCTATCTCTCCAGAGACAAACCCTACACCGACGGGACCCCCGTTGGTGATCCCTCGCCCAAACTCCGAACCACCACTACGCATCCCTCGCATCCCCTTGCGTCGGAATGTCCACAACCCACAGGCTAGGGCCGCTCATAATTATAGCTTGGTAGATGACTTAGCACAATCCCCGGCTGCCATGTCAGTCTTGGAAGTCCTCCAAACTTGTCCCACACAACGAAAATCTCTACTTTCCACCTTAGGAGCAATCGACCCAGCTGATACTCAACTCGTCACCTTTGACCTTGATAGCTACAAACCTCGTCTTCCCGCCTTGGTCGCTATTCAAATACCAGTAAAAATATAGAACATCACCGTCCATCGATGTATCATCGACGAGGGTGCATCTACATGCATCATGTCCAAAACAGTATGGCAGAAACTTGGTTCCCCAGAACTCATACCCTCCACCATTACATTACGAGCTTATGACGGACGACCATCATCTCTCGAAGGGCTCTTCCAAAATGTCCCCGTTGAACTTGGAGGCAAAACCATTCTCATTGATATCGAAGTTATTGACACCCCACTCAATTACAATATCTTGTTCGGATGTAGCTACATGTATGCTATGAAGGCAGTGGCATCTTCCGTCTTTCGAACAATCATGTTCCCCCACAACGGAAAGATTGTGACCATCAACCAAGTCTCACATTATGAGCCAAACCCATCTGCCAATCTCGATAACATCCTTCCTCTCATCCACACCAACCATGGCATATACCCACTCGTAGAGATGGGTCCTGGAATTTTCAAAGATCCATCCTTATTAGGGACATACCATGGAGCACCTCCACTCCTTCCCCCTAATCAAGTATGCATCGTCACATCCAACAAAACTCACACGGTGGATACCCATCCTCCTCAGGAGGCTTCAGCCATTCCTGACGTCTCAACAATCGCAGCACCACTCCCACAGGAGCCTCCTGCAAATTCATCGACCCCTACAGTCCACGAATCCACACCCCCTCAGGGACCTAGTCCCATTTGGGAGACAGTTCCCTGACCCCTCACTCAAATTCCCTTCTTTTACCCACCACCCGGTGTAGAAGCTTTCCAGGTAGCCGCAACGCTCACACTACCCAATATGGTGTTAGCAATCCCAGTGTGGTATTTACATCCACCTGAGATGGTCCCTCGCCCACAGGAAGGCCTCCCCGTGACGATTCCTATCCTCACCCCCACTACCCCCATACTCCCTACCCCCCCTGCTACAGCTGGGGGCAGGAGAAAGAAGAAGGAGCCCACAGCTCCACTTTCTCCATGCATTCCACCACCTTGCGCATTATGTGAGAAAGAGGGCCACCAAACCAACAACTGCCCATCCCTACCTAAATTATAGAATTTGATTCCCCCCAATCCCCCTCCACCAACACCTGTCACTTCTGCAAATACCACTACCACCAACCCTTCCAGTAGTAAAGGGTTGAGGACTAAATTTGCGTGTGTTATATGTTCAGAATATGTCCATTACACTCACCATTGCCCAGCACTGCCACATTTTTGGCAGACGTTAGCGGCTATGTGCCAGAACTTCCAGAACAACCCACGCCCCACCACGTCCTCTTCAAACATCACTGACATTCGTTATGTCACTACTTCAGTTAATGAACGTATGAGATGCCCTTGCTCTCTCTGCGATTCACTAACCCATTTTACATACCAATGTCCTATAATCCTTGCCTACAGGCAACGTCAAGTGGCCCTGCGTCACCAACCCACAGAGGTGATAATTGACATTACTTCACCACTCAAGGATCATCATGTCATTTCTCCAGAGCCCGAAGCACTCCCATCACCTCCATGGTTCTTACATGACGTCGCTGAGGATCTACCCCGCAACCCCCCCAACTCTCCTGTTCATACAGCGACCCTCCACCCAACCACCACGGGTACCCCTCAGTACTTCAACATATGGTTTATGTCGAGTGAACCCTCACCCTCTGCTTGTACCCCTCCCCTTGCTTCTCCAATAGGGGGCAATCACACTAGCACTGAGATAACTCATCACGACCCCTTATATTCCCGTCGTTTAAAAAACGACGAGGAAATACTGGAAGAGATACACAGCCCAGACTCTCCCTGGGATGCACTACATCATCGTGCACTCTTCCACCCACAGAAAGACCTCATGCCTCCTAATCAAAACCCCGTGTACACGGTCGAAACCAAAGATTTTATCCCATCTGGACCTATCAATTGGTTCAAAAATCCCATTCCTGCCCCTGATGCGTTCGAAGAAGGCAACATGGCTAACATTTCCCCCACCATCAAAATCAACATTTCCATTAAAAACAGCGTCGTCGAAGAAATCATCATTGCAGCTGCTTGCACTCCTCAGGAAATTACCTCATATAAAGCCCTCTTCCAGGAATACCAGGACATTTTCGCCTGGTCATACACGGAGATGTCTGGTCTTGACCCATCTATTTTCGAACATCATATCGACACCTAGCCTGACATCACACCAGTTCGCCAGAAACAGTGACCGCTACACCCTTCCAAGGCCACGGCTATCAAAGCCGAAATTGACAAATTACGTACGGCCGGGTTTATTTATCCCATCGCTTACACTTCGTGGGTTTACAACCCTGTACCCGTTGACAAAAAACAGGGCACTATCCACGTTTTCATAGACTTTCACGATCTCAATAACACATGTCCAAAAGACAAACTTCCCAATGCCTTTCATCGATCAGATTATCGACGACTGCGCTGGCCACGAGGCTCTCTCCTTTATGGATGGATTCTCTGGCTATAACCAAATTCAAATCCATCTAGCCGATCAATACAAAACCGCATTCATTACACCGTGGGGTAGTTTCACATATCGTGTCATGCCTTTCGGCTTAAAAAAAAAACGTCGGTGCAAAATTCCAGCGGGCAATGACATACATATTTCATGATCTGGTTGAAATCATCCTCGCCTACTTGGACGACCTCATAGCTCGTTCCAAGAAACGCACCCAACATCTTGATGATTTACGAATCATTTTTCAACGGTGTCATCAGTATAACATCCGCTTGAATCCTCTCAAGTGTGTATTATGTGTCACCGCTGGGCGTCTCCTCGGTTTAATCATCTCCCAAAGTGGCATTACTGTGGACCCCCTCAAATTCAAAGCCATCACTAAAATTCCACCTTCACGGAATTTACGACAACTGCAAAGTCTGTAGGGTAAAGCTAACTTCCTCAGACGCTTTGTTCCTGATTACGCCATACGCGCACATGGTTTCCTTCACTTACTACGTCACGACATCCCCTTTCATTGGGATGATTATGCCCAACAGTCATTTGACGATCTCAAAACGACACTTTCAAATGCACCTTTGATTAGTGCACCGGACTATAATCGTGACTACATCCTCTACGTATCAGCATCAGCTGTATCAGTAGCCGGCGTACTCATCCAGCTCGGAGATGACAATCATGAACACGTCATTTACTATGTTAGTAAGAACCTTTTAGGACCACCCTTGAAGTACAAACATGAAGAGAAACTTGCTCTTGCAGTCGTCCTTGCAGTCCAGAAACTGCGCCATTACATTCTGCTTCGAACCACCAAGGTCATCGCAGACTCCAACCCTATGCAATACTTGCTCAGTCGTCGACAAGTTAATGAAAAATTCGCTCGATGGATTGTTATCCTACAGGAATACAATATTGAATTCTCAACACCTAAGAGTAAGAAGGCCCTCGTTCTTGCCGAACTTGTCACGGCCCTTCCCTCTGACACCACCAGTGCCCCCGTCAACACCGACTTCCCTGACGAACATCTCTTTTACATCACCTCAGATGATCCTTGGTATGGCGACCTCCTCATCTACTTACGAACTCAGAAGTTTAGTCAACACCTTTCATGAGATGATCGTCGGTGTATTCACCATCAGGCCCCCCGCTATCTCCTCATCGGAGACATCCTATATCGGCGGGGCGTTGACACTATTCTTCATCGTTGCCTGACTATTAAGGAGGCCGATAGAGTCTTAAATGACTGCCACAGCGGCGCATGTGGGGGCCACCTTTCGGGTATCTCCACGGCTCAGAATATTATCCAAGCCAGTTATTTTTGGCCTACCTTATTTCACGATTTCATTCATGCCGTGAAACAATGCGAGCAATGTCAGCTCTATGCCAACAAATCCCGCGCTCCCCCCACCCTTCTTCACCCTGTCATTATGGCTGGCCCCTTTTGTAAATGGGGCATCGACTTTATGACTTGTAATCCTCCCTCCAGCAATGGTCACAAATACATTATTGTCGCAGTTGATTACTTCACCAAATGGGCCGAAGCTATGCCCACTTTCAACAACACTGCTGACACTACAGCGCGTTTCTTCTTTAACCACGTCATATCCCGTTTTGGCGTACCACTCCAACTCGTTTCCGATCATGGGAAACACTTTGAGAATGAGATCTTCGTCGAACTCTCTTCTCGATTAGGCTTCTCTCATGAGTTCGCCTCACCATATTATCCTCAATCAAATGGACAGGTCGAAGCAGTGAACAAAGTCCTCAAAACCATGTTACAGCATACAGTTAATAAACACAAAACCAATTGGCATCATATGTTATTTTCCGCACTATGGGCTTATCGAACGATAGTAAAGACCGCCACAGGTTTCACGCCATTCCATTTAGTCCATGGGGTTGAGGCAACTCTTCCCATTGAGTGTGAAATACCTACTTTACGCACCGCAATTGAGCTATTACCTGACACTGCTCCAATGGAGTAGTGCTTTCTGAACTTGGAGTCACTGGATGAAGATCGTCGATCTTCATTACAGAACAACAAGGCAGCTAAAAAATGATCCAAATCTACCTTTGATCGCCATGTCAACCTTCGTTCATTCCGAGAAGGCGACCTTGTCCTGGCCTATGATATCGCCCATGATACCTTTGGCCACGACAAATTCGAATCACTCTGGCATGTCCCTTACATCATCCAACATTGCCTCACAAAAGGCGCATACATCCTGGCCTCCCCCGAAGGCCTCTCACTCAAGGAACCCGTCAATGGGTTATACCTCAAGAAGTTTTATGCTTAAAAGTAGTCACACTACTTTAGGTCATTTTCTTTTTTCTAGTGTTTTTAATCATTTTTCTCTCACCCCTATCATCTAAACTATCCTTTGTGATATTGATAGATGCTTCCTTCACCAGCTTACCACATTGGTTACCCCGACGGCGCCAGCCGTTGGACACAAAATCTCGCTTCGGCGGCTTGGGATTTATATACCCCCTCACATGAAATGCTACATTCATGCGGCATCTGTTTGGGACTAGCAACCAACAACCAAGCCGAATACACTGCGGTCATTGGCCTCCTGGCCGATGCCCAATGTCATCATATTCGTCACCTTAGCGTCTTCCTCGACTCTCAACTAGTCGTTCTCTAGCTCAACAATGTATACCATGTACACGATCCGTGCCTCTTTCGCAAATACCTGCAGGTTAGACTGTTATCTCGACATTGTGATTCCATTACATTTACACATATTCCAAGACAATTGAATCAAACAATAGATGAAATAGATAACATGGTGTTAGATTGGCATATATCACATCAAACTACACATACATAAAACATCTCATACATCCTATCACAGCATATAGATAAGATAGACATCATCATCATTATCAACAAAAAACATATGTAAACAATACTAGGATCCCAAAAATGATGTATACTCATATATATATATATCAAGGCCTATCAGGCCATTCGAATGTTTACATACAAAAAATGCATATGCCCATAGGCCAGTGCCACATCTTGGTACAAAACTCAGCTCACCAGCCTATCAAAAAGGTATGCAATATACATAGATACATCAGGGTGCCTCAATCGCACCCCTGGCTGCTCCTCCCTCAGGAGGAGGTAGTGACCCCCCCCCCACCGGCCCCAGGCGGTGGGGGGGGAACATCCGCAGGACCCCCCTGCCCTAGCGGCAAGCGACCACTAGTCATCGCATCGAGCACAGCTGCTCGCCTCACTATACCCCGCCATGGTGGCGGTAACCCTATGCACTACTCCAGGAACCCCTCGTCCTGGATGCAGATCCACATGCCCTTAGGCACGTCCTGCAACACCGTCTCCAGACGATGGTGTAGATCATCCAAATCCACTCTGGATGCCGCTGGAGGAGCATGTGACGGCCCTGCACCAGGATCATCGAAACGATGTCTCCTCGTTGCCCTCTCGGGCTCTGCAGGTCACCCCGCGGCCTCATTTCATCGTCGCCTCTCTCCACGTGGAGGTCTCTCCGACTCTCGCTGAACCGACGCTCTATACAACTCCACCTCGCGCCCGCGAGGTGCCAAATCTGCACATACACAAAGCAACAAACATCAGATCATATCAGTATCTATACATCATACATACGAACTGATATATCACAAGCTAACATAAATCAAAAAATACAAATACACAACATACCTCGATGGTCGAACACCTCCCCAGGAGGCAACACCATGTCCGGGTCCCCCCGGAAGTCAACCCCAGCATAGGGGTACTGAAGCATGACTTGCGGCATCTGCTGCCATATCTGCATCGCCTACGCAGTAAAATAATGCCTGCCTTCGCCACCACCGTGGTGAACCAGAACTGTAGACCACCGCCTCAATCGAGGCTCTCGCGCCCCAAGTGCCTCTAGAAGAACCTGTGGGCGCAGCATCGGCACCCTCTCCAAGAAATAGGCTACCAAGATCGAGCCAAAAGCAAACTCCCCAATACCTGTGGACTGACAACGGTCCAACTGCGCGATCATCCATGCGTGCAGTGTCAAACCCCAGGCGAACTGCTCACGGCCCACCACCACCCTCTCCATCACCAGCAGCTGGCCACCACTGATCCGTTGGGTCGCTAGTGACCCATACACTCGAATGATCATCGTCGCTATGCAACGATGCAACAGGGAATCCAAACCACTGATACTCACTACAGTCCCAGACATGTAGTTCTCACCTGAGAAATATCGTCGGGCAACATCCGCCAAGTGAGTATCCCTCGACAGCACAGGCTCTGCCGGCAGCGGTGTCCCCCGAAAGGGGAGCCCAGTCAAGAAATAGATATCCTCCACCGTAGTGAAGGGGATCTGCTCTCCTCACATGAGGAAGCAGTGCAGATCTGGGCTCCACATCTAGAGCAGGAACTGGAGTAAGTACTCCTGGGCCCGTATCAACGGGCACTCAAAAAACTTTAGCAACCCACTGGTTGCTAAAGCCGCTCTAACCGCAGGCCCTACGTTGGCCACAGCATCTCGCAACTGTGACCAGTCTCTCTCACACCACCAGATGTCCATCATCACTGCTAGCCACCTACACACAACACAGAGTCCTATATCATCTTCTGCAACCATTCAATGCATCAAAAAGACTCATTTTTTACCCCGTAAAACTTGCCTCAAAGACGCATTTTCTTTACCCACAGGCGCGCACATATGCGCGCCTGTTCACTACACAGGCGTGCATATCTGCGCACCTATTCTTTCAATAGGCACACTCGCAAGCATGCATGTTCATTGCACAGACACACTCTTGAGCGCGCCTGTCCAAGTTACAGTCGCGCACTAGTGCGCAACTGTCCACCCTACAGGCGCGCCTCTAGGGCGCGCCTTAAATTTCTACTCACGCGCACCAATGCACGTCAATTCTGTGGGTAGGCGCACACGTATGCGCGCCTTCCACTGAATCGCCTGTGCATGCGGGCCCACATTCTATGAAAAAACCCCTTAAACCCCCTGTATGGCCCCCTGTACCTACCCTGCCCAAAAATTGGAAACCTATTTCTATGCACGATGATCAGACCACTAACCTGATACTCGCACACCATCGATCGGACACCCCGTGCTCCCTGAAACTCCAAATCTCCTCTGCAATCTGCGCGTCCAGTCACTGTAGCAGCAGATACAAATGAGGTGGCAATGTGGGCCCTACAGCTATATATAGGCCTTTTTTCCAAACTTCCACTCAACATTCCGGGAGCCCAAGGTGTCTGTTTTGCAAACCGTCTTCAGCCACGGGATCAACATCCCGCCACCTATATCATGGTTGTCCCTGGGTCACCTTTCGTCCTAGGCCCTCGGGGCACCATTTTTTCCATATCATGGTTAGGTACGCATGTGCATAGTCACATTTATCAAATACAAGCTCATATCTTTGATTCTCTTCAGATATTGTTCACTTTGGGTATTTGGTTGTTATGTGCACAGGTACTTGCTCATCAGTCATCGACATCATCCCTTCAGATATATATTCAGCACTGGCATGTAGTCTATCCCACTGTATTGCATTTACATTTCTAGTCACACCCTCTGATATTGGCCTTTAGGACCCTCATTCCCGGCTCTACAGTACCCACACCTCCATTTGCATCTTCGGTACTGTAACCTGGTAGCATTCTCACCCACATGAGTTGTCCCATTCATAGCACCCTTGGGCACTTTTTGACACTCATGTTGTTTTTCATTACCCTTTAGGGATGGGAGTCCCGATAGTCTTTCATCATGTCATGAATCAGCCACATAATCTTTCTCTTCATTTTGCTAACTTTCCCACATGGACTCCCAGATTATCTCTTTATGGTTCTATTTTTTACCTGCACCTCCGCAGGATCATGAGCCCTTCATTTCATCCACACTCAGTTTGTCCATCTGCGAACCTTCCCTCATTTCACCTACCTCATACAGAAACTCACCAATGGGGCCCCCACCCTTCATCAGTTTCCCAAGACAGTTTTTCCCTCCCTGGGGCACACATTTCACATTGGGGCACCCGTTTTTGTATTTGTACATTTCTCCCCAAAATTATTCATTATTTATTGTACAAACACCTTTATTTCCAGTCATTACATTCTTTGTCGTCACCGTTGGTGACTTCCTTTCTTTTGGCCGCATGCAACCCATGTCACCCTTGGTTGGAGCATTACTTATCATTTACCCTTGCCGGCATCATCCATATCTTCAGAGTACTCCATAGGTCGGTTACCCCTACCCTCTGAATTTGTTCACCTTGTCCTGCCTCTGGCACAACTTAGCACCGGTCTTGTCGTCCCCCTGACACTCGACCTTGTTACACGGTTACGGCCACCGTTTCTCTCATACATCCTCTAGCCAAGGGCAGTCTTGAGTCATCCCACTTCTTGACTTCGTCCATGTACCTATGCCACTTCCTCACCTAAGTATATTCCACAGAGCCCTTTTTTCTTCTGGGAGTCGCGTCCCCCTTTTGTCGACATCAGCACACTTTTCCAGAAGGGTGACAGTATCTTGATTCTCATTCTCTATTTTAATGAGAGATCTCGGACAGCACAGGGTGACACACCATTGCTCCCTACTGTCGTTGGCCCCCATAACATTCGACACCAACACTCTCTCATGTTATGGTGGGTCTTACTTTGTGACTATTGCAGTTATTTTTGTCATTTGCCGAAGACCTCTGAACTTGGTAGGGCCATCAATGCCCACATCATCGTCGCTGCTTATTACCGCGATCATTGCCTATTATTTAGAGTATGTTCCTTTGCAGAATTGTCATTTGCCTTTATCATTACTGCCCCCGAGGGCACTACAGTTGTCTACACCAACACTTCTGTCATCTTTTTTCAGAGTTACATAACACGAGCATGGGTCATGCCCGCCTCGTTTGTACACAATTGTATATTTTTTTGCACAACTATCAGAAGGTCGGGTCCTACCGGTTCCTTTTTCCTCCAACGGATCGCTCCAAACGGTCCCACTATTGCTCTCCCTTACAACAACATTCTCAGTAGAAGAAACATTGATGGATTTCAGCTATACGTATGCTCCTAACCTCACCCATCAGGGGGCATCTGTTATCACTGAAATTTCGTCCGCACATGGCGACAAGAACTATGCATCATCAAAACAGCAATGAAGTCATTCATGGCACTGAATTAATTTCACAGCATTCCAGAAGGGTCAAAAACTATACAAAGTAACAAAAATTGAAGGGCGCTTCACAGTAGTTTGGTGTGCACGCACATGCACAGGACAAGAACGTACTCTGAGTGCATGCCCGCACGACGTGCGGTTGTCAACGACAAAACCCGTGCACCTGCTAAAACGGTGCATTTATGAATTGGATGGCTTCTCAACCACTTATGGACCAGCTCCCAATCTGATTTGACTCCCAAATCCGAGCTGAATCCGCAGGGTAGGCGGGTTAATGATCTAATGAAGCCCTAAAGAGCCCCTTTTCACACTTTGAAGAGGTTACATAATCGCCCGGTGATCTGCTATAAAAAGCCATGAAGGAACATTGTTTTCGCAAGGAATTCCAAGTATTGTTATGCTGCTAAGATTGTCAAGGGCTCATTCTTTGACGATAACACATCAGCAACATTTCATAGAGCTATTCGCCTCTCCATTGAGCGGATGTGCTGGGAGTTCTTTCACTATCAGTCTTATTTCTTCGCATTGTAAGGAAAGTAAGTTCGTGAGGGCCTCAAGAGCCTTCCTTTGGGGGAAGAAGGAACCACAGTTCCCTTCCTTCATCGTGCTCTGATTTCATCAATAGACCAGCTCAAAACCATTGGTGATATCGGTGTCTTTTTTGTGTTTATTGTTTCTTTATCCGTATGTTCACAATTTAGTTTGTTTTTGTTTAAATCTTACTTGTAGTTTGTTTTGTTTCCTCTAACCCTTTCCTCCACAGCTGTCATGCTCTACAAGAGCCAACAGGGCATGTAATCACCCTCGATTTTCTCACCAGGTGACGAATTGGGTGCAAACAATAGGTTAGAAATCTTGTTTATCAGCACCTGCGTACCCACTTTCTCTGTACCAACTTCGCAATGGAGTTCAATCAACTCATCTATGTTGTGAGGACCAAAGGGAAATGTGAGAAAGTTGATTGGTTCCCCTCTCCTTGAGAGGCCAGTCAGAAAGTAGATATATTCAGTCATTGGATTCAACGACTATCCCTCAATCATGAATGCCTCTACATCCGGGTGCAAGTAATCTACCAAGAAATTCAGCATCCTAGGTTGTGCTTGCATAAATGGACACTGGAAGAATTTCAGCAAACCACATTGCGCCAATGTGGTGGTAGCATCAGGGTCCTCTCCGACCAAAATATCAATGCCCTCATGCTCCCTCTCTCTCTAGTGAACATACATCCTGCAATTCACAAAGTTCAGAGGGGATTAACTCTTTCATATTTTAAATTTTTCAACATGTTGGAGGGTATACGCGGGTTGTAATATACATAGTCGTGTATGCATGCATGCAGTATTTTCTCTACATGCAGGCATACTCTGGATGTCATAGGACAACCCACATATACGTAGGGTCAACCTTTTTAAAGGTCAACGCCCCCCAAAAAAATAAAAAGAAATGCACAAATGAAGAATTGAAATGCAACGGGGGTTAGTATGTACTTACTTGGTCCAAGCGAAAGTTCGTTTTGTCCACTGAAACTCCTGGAATCAACTCTTTTGAAAAAGGGGTGTTTTTGGCTTCTTAGTAAATTTCTCAATTAACAATGGTGATAATGAGCTGCCAGCTTCTATTTATAGACTTTTTGGCCCCTTTTTGGCCATTTTTTTAACCCATTTGTCATTTTTTCTAGCCTAAAAATCGTTTAGTATGGTCTAGGAGTTTCTTATGGATTGTTACGTTAAGTGTTACTTTGGGTATTGGGAAACTTTTTGGAGATTTGGGGCATTTTTAAGGTCCTTTGGTAAAAAGTCATTTTTCCAACTTGTTGCTTCTAAGTTAGGATTCCACCTCCACTTTTTGTATCTCATTGTCTTTGTCACTTTTCCATAGGATCAACCCCACCGAGTTGCAACACGGAACCATCTTTGTTGCTTTAGAGGTGTCAAAATTTAGTGGTAGAGCCTCCCCCTTTCATGGATGCCCTAGGTAGATCCTAGTTTCATTTTGGTGTCCATGTTGTCACTAATGACTATAGGTCCGGGAGTCCCTTTTAGTTTTTCATGATTATGAGTATGAGCCTCATTTGCATGAATCATTATCATTCTTGACCTCACCCTTGGGACTCCCAAAACACAATGGGTCTTCTTTTAATCCCTTTTCAGACTCTCTAAACATGAAAAGATTGTCGAGCAATCTTGTTTCCCTTCATGCTCACCAAACTGAAATTTGAAGGCACGTCTGTATGGAAGTAGTTTACCCCTTTTTAGGTATGGATGGTCAATTGTAAGAACAAAGGTATACTCTAGGAGCTTCGATTCTCTAGAAGAGTATTCTCAGGTATGATTTTAACCCTTTTTCGGACCCGAGGGACAAAATTTATGAAAAATGAACCCCCACAGAGTCCATAGTTAATCTCTTTTCAGACTCCCTAAAATTGAAAAGATCGTTGAGTGACCTTGTTCCTTCACACTCGTTAAAATGGTCCAGAAGAACATCCCATACGGAGTCCATAGTTAAGCTCTTTTCAGACTCCTTAAAAGTGAAAATATTTCTGAGTGATCTCGTCTTTGTCACACTCATTAAAATGATTTTGAATAGACTTATTTTCAGTGCTAGTTTCCCCCTTTTTCGAACCGACTAGACTACCTTCAAAAAACGTACCCCAGTGGAGTCTCCTTTTACATTTTTTCAAACTCTCTAAAATTGAAAAACCATCGAGCTTACCTTCTCTGGGCTCATTAAAATTACATCGAAGGATGTTATCATTGTGTCTTGTTAATCGCATTTTCATTTCTACGTCTTTGGCCTAATGTCATATCCATGTTTCCCTCAACTGAACCATTTGAAACATGCCTTATATGCAATCCTTGTAGCACTTTTGCCTCTGCTTCTTGACACCTTGACCCATGGAGGGATTTTCCCGAGTGTCCTTTTCCTGCATATGTTTTCTTGCTCTGAACATTAGTGTGTTACTTGTGCTTGGAACTAGTATGTTAGTGACACTCGTTCCTCCTTTGTAACGTCTCATTCTTTTATTCTTTTTCAAGCTTCCCAAAAAATTATTGAAAAAGACAAAAAAAATCAAATATACCCCAAAAAGAGGAAGGGAAAAGTATTTTCTTTTTTGGTAGCACAATGAGTCACTCTTGGACAAAGCACATCCTTTCGTTTGTTTGTCAAGATCAGGTATTTAATGTGACCTTAGGAAGTTGTTCTCACTACATAGAGTTGTGTTCTCCTCCATTTGGTTACTCTTCCAAGCATAGGGAGAGTTTGTGTTGCCTCCTGCATTGTGAAATTATGTCAATACCATGTTTCTTGAGTCTCATCATTTGTCGTGTTGTTGTCCAAGGGAAGTTTTTACCAAGCTTGAGTCATCCCTTCTGCAATTTGTCTCTTGGTCTCATGCCCGACCATCCCAAAAAGCCTAATCGAGTATTTGTTCGAAATCAAGGAAGCCCTTAGCCTGATCATCAAGATCCTCTAGTTTGTTCCTGATAAGTCATCCAAGACCTATGGGTATTGAAGTCATACACCCATACTACACTCCTACCCGAGTTATGAATATTTTGAAGTTGTTACTTGAGATCTGAAGGCCTCATCTCTAGCTATTAGGCATCATTTTCTTCTTGGCAATGGATACTCTACATGTATATATTTTTTATTTCGAGATGTAGATCCATTGTGTATTGCTCGCATATACACTTTATATATTTATATGGCATGGATCTATAGTGTATTTGATTGGAAGCCATGATTTGTTTTCATTCTGAGCATCGGTATGCCCGCCTCGGTGAGAAAATTGTTATTTTGCAGATGGAACCTCCTGAACTTCGGTTCCTAGGCTCACTCGCTTCGTATGTTGGTGAAGATTGGTAATGTATTTCGGCCATCAAATGCTCTTATGACCTCACACATTAGGGGGCATCTGTTATAACCCTAATTTTCACCATAGATGCATACCTGGCATCATACCATCTCACTTGCCATTTTTTCCAAGACACCATTGAACAACTCTTCTAAAAATCCATCCTTTTGAATGCATACGTGACCTGCACCATTGTTTCCCATGTATATATGCTAGATAACCCATTACAACCTGTGTATACAGACAAAAGCACACAAAATAGAAAGTTGTAGACGGAATACAAATTTTTGGGTAATTGCCAAAATCGTTTGACCACTCATAGCCAGTCACTCAACCAGATAACTACCCTTTTTTAGCTTATAAAAGGAGAGGTAGGGGTCCCATTCAAAGGAGGAAAAATAATATCAAAGAAACTCTGCCCTTTTTTGTATTCCCCTTGCCCCAATCTTTTGCAACCATTTTGTGAGGAGAAGCATATGTGGAAGTGGTTGGTGACCAGTTGAAGAGGATCCAAGGACCAGGTTCGAGGAGCAATGGTCGATCTCACCATTGTAAGTTACTTTTGTGAGGTTAATAAGAAAGAATTACGTTTATCGTCCCGCCATATGAGGTGTTCAAATATTCAATTTTGATTATATTTTATTAGAACCTTTAACCCACTAGTTCATATATAAGATGCATGTTTGGAGTTCTTTGTTTGTCTATTTGTGAATGCATCTTGGATTTGGGAGGAGACTTGCAGGCGAGGAGAAACCAAACGCAAAAGGATCGACATGAAACACGGAGTTCAAGGTAGAGTTACCGGATCCTTTTATCCTTGTGTTTTATGCATGAATGTGGGGTCTATGTTAGGATCATAGTAAAAAGTAGAAGACTTTAAAGGTGTTGATTAAGGTTGGTTGTCATTGATTTCAACCCTTGAAGAAAGCCCTGTAGTACAAAGGTTTGGGTAATGGACCCAATATTGTTCGATGTAAATATGACTCATTATTGTTTTTTCATGGTTGATAAGAAGTAAATATGGATGAACTCCAAAGTGGTCCCCTTATGGTAAAATCCCTCA